>PVJH01023833.1:0-34137 GCA_004026705.1 Nesogale talazaci
GAGTCGGTCGCCACGTTGAGTTTTCCCTTCTTGTCTCTCCAGGCAGTGCCCGCAGTGACCCCTGTGGACGAGGAGAGCTCGGATGGGGAGCCCGATCAGGAAGCTGTGCAGAGGTAATGTGGCATCCCGCAGGCCTTGCAGAACGTCCTTGGGCAGGCTCCCCCTGCAACCGGCCAGCGATCACCTCTGCCCGAGGCGGTGGTACAGTGCGGCGGCAACATGTGTGTGTCTCTTTGCTCAAGCCAGATGGCATGTGCCTCCCCACATGGAAGCACACAGAAGACTACCCAGAAAATACCATTTCTATAAGCACCACTGGAAGTCCCCTAAGTGACAGCAATAACCATAAGAACTTTCTCTCTCCTCCCTCCTTCCTTCCTGGCCCCCCTCCCACCTTCATTTTGCAACTCTGATAGTGTTCACAAGGCCCACAGCCTACTCCTACCTGCCGAGAACTGCTGAGAGGTGGGGTGACCGTGACCCCAGCTAGTCTGGCCACGGACCTCTGGCATGGACTCTTCCTTTCCAGGAGAAGGAATACCTCTTGTACTGTGTGTTGTGTGCTTCTGTGTTTCTTCCACCCCCTGTACCAACAAAGCTATTTTGAGGGGAGGAAAACAAAAACAACGAGCATGGGATTTGGTCCAGGGGTCGATGCAAATGTCCACTGTCTGCAGAACCTTGTCCTGGAGAGATGCCTCCGTTACAGAACACAGCACTGGCCACAGGCGCACTGCCCGTGTGTTCATTCGTGTTTCCACAGCGCCTGGGCCGTGGCCCTCAACTCCATGCATGCCCCCTTGGGGAGCTGTCTTTTATTTCCCAGGGAGGGGAGTGTGACCAGAATTCAGCATGTTGTTTTCCCAGAAATACAGGTGTTCTTAAAGATTATATGTTCTCCCTTGAGGGAAGTTGAAATAAAATGGTTTTCTTGGGTTCTTGGGAAACTTTGGGTGTCTTTATCAAACAATACGAAACCTAACGGCTTGTTGTGTGGCACATTTACATACCACCAATCACGGTCTGTGGCCTGTTTGTAGCTCAAATGGGCAAAGTCGTTGAACAAAGAAGCAAGAGACCATTTCCTCAGCACTGAGCAGGCCAGTGCGGTCTTCTGCCCTGGCGCAGTGTGCGGTGAGCCATCTGACGCTGATGGGGACGAGCTGGCAGAGGTAGAGGGGCAGCTCCTGCCGCAGCTTAGCCAGGAGAAGGACACCGTGATCACACCCTCCCTCCCCACCCCCGCTTGATGCTGTTGATACCATTTTGCTTGTTGACAAACAGAAGCACACTAAGGTTTCAAATGGGTCCTGCTGGTGTCCTGAAGGTCAGGACCAGAGCGATTAGAGAATTCACTGCCCTTTTACCTTCGGTGGGCAGCAGTTGTGTTCTTAATCCACTCCCCCCACTCACCCACCCACCCACCCCGGTCCACCTTGCTGAGATGAGCGCCTTAAGGCTACGGTGCCCCTCGGCCAGGATGTGGTGAGAGGAGTCGGGCTTCTTCTCTTCACGCCCTCAGCCAGCAGCACAAGTGGAGGGCGTCATTCACCAAAGGGGGCTGCCTGCTCCTCGTTGAGGGTGCCGAGGGCAGGGAGGACCCCAGAGAGCAGCAGAATAAAACCCATTGCCAGGCGGGTGGGGGGGGGGGGCCAGGAACGACCTCGTCCGCTCTTGAAGCTCCACTGTGTTCTTGTCCACTTTGATCCTAAAAACCACAACAACAGCCCTAATCGTTGCCGTTGGTTTTATTTCTTCATCCTCTAGAGAATGCGGGGTCTCTGGGGACAACATCTGTTTTTCTTCTCTGATGATTGGGCCATGAGGCAAGTGCTGGTTTGGGAATTCCCTTATCTATCCCACTTGGAAGGATCTTGAAAATAGTGACGGACAGGGAGGAAACTCCCAGAACTGGGGATCCGGAGGCGTAGACAGAGTCGTGAATCTCTCTCTTGGTTCATCTCGAGGAACAGTTCTGGCCCGTCTCCTCTGACTTGGGGAACGGACCGATGGGTGAGAGAAAGCCTTGGAATTGAGAAGCGGAGATCCTCTTTTGGTGGATGCGTTGACGTAGGGAGCACTGATCCTCTTATCTCCGTGAGCTAGAGTGGCCTTCTCTCTTCCCTTCTGCGGCAACTCTGAGTTCAGATCTCAGCCGCCTCCGCGTGAAGCCAGCGTTTGTTGGCCAGTCTGACACGTTTCACTCCCATCCAGTCAGGGTCTGCTCAGCAGTGAGCCCTCTTGCTGCTCCGGCATGATTTCATGCTGAGTGCCGTGGGTTAACTTCTGATGCTTCTTGCTGAGGGCTCTCCTGTCCGTCTTTTTTACTGTGAAATGTGCTCCTGCTTGTTGCAGGTACTTGGCAAATAGGTCCAAAAGACATACACTGGCCATGACCAACCCTACAGCTGAGATCCCACCGGACCTGCAGCGGCAACTGGGACAGCAGCCTTTCCGTCCCCGGGTCTGGCCTCCTCACCTGGTACCTGAGCAGCATCGGTGAGTAGCCACGTGAGCTGTGGAAGCCCCCTGAGGCTCATCGGACAGGCACCCTTCCAGCATCCAGGCTTTAAGTGGAAGTCACTTGTCATCTTGAGCTTTCATCTAATGCAGCTAGTTCTTTGCACTAAGCCAGGCACAGGGCAAAGGTTTTCTCCTGAACCTTGGGGCTGCACGACACCCTTCTCTCTCTCTCGTTCCTTATCTGGCCGTCCGGTTTATTGTCTGTCGTGGGTTGTCATGAATCCAGAGGTTGGCTCACAGGCAAAGTTGGACTTGAAAGCTGAGAGCAGGTAAAGCCCTTGGAAAGCCACCTGGAAAATAGGAATATTTATAGCCATGTCACTAGGCTCCATCTTTCATAACCCATTCCATTTCGGCAGGCTGGGGTTGGGGAAAAGACCAACCTTGTGAATGGTAGGGCAGAGAGACTGCATCCTCTTGACTTGCATGCTTGAGAAGTCACTCTTTCAGAATTTTCATGGCCACATCGTCTTGCCACTCTTGATGACATTTTTCATTCACCCTCTTGAAGACTCGAAAGTGGACTTAGCACCCTTCATGACCAAGGAAACGTCATAGCATGGAATCCAGCTGGACCTGGGAACAGCAGGGCCTGCCGCTTCATTACATGAAGCTGGTTCCCTTCCCGGAATACCTCCTTGACTGAATGGCAGTTATGTCCATCCAGAAGCTCCTCCCCAGCCAACGGGACACTGCATCCGTGCCACGCCCAGTCACGAGCGCCTGTCTTATGCTGGTCTCTTTTTGGTGGGGCGGGACAGACCTGTGCAGAGCACCCTAACTTAGGAAATCCCTTTGATAACTCTGTTTCTTTGGTGAGCTTGTGCAGCCACCTCACACTGGTAGGCTTAGTCACCCACCAGGCAGTCAGCAGAGACAGAGGAGCCCTGAGCAGGCCGGGGCCTCATCGGTGCCACGCTGGAACTCTGAAGGGAGGGAGATCAACGCTCCTTCACTTTGTGAGGACCAACAGAGAAGTCACACCCTGGCCAGCACAGAGCGACACTGTTTTCTCTGATGACAGTCTCTTAGGAGCCACGTGATGAATTCATATTAGAGGGCACTTGACATGATTTATTTGAAACCTCTATTTCCCCTCCCACCAACACTCCATGATTTCTAAATCGTGCTACGCAGGCCTACCTCACAGACCTCTGCTTCCTTCGTCTCCCCTCGTTTCCATGTCTCCTCCCCCCCAACGGGACCCTTCAGTTCTCGACCCTTGTCAGAGTGAAGTGTGTCGTCATCGTCGAAGCCCTGTGCGTGTCCTCATTCGAGCCTGCGTGTCCCTTAGGAGGTATTCTTATTCCGGGAAACGTGCAGATCAGCATGCTGCTTCACTCAGCCTGGGTCGCAGACCCTCTAGGACCTGTTGACATGTGCTGCTCGGGGAAGACCGCACGAGTGATGGTGTGGCTTCTGCCCTGCCGCAGGTCCTGTCAAGGGCCTGCCTGCTGGAAGCGTGTCAGCCATCTGCTCCCTGGTGAACACTCTTACTAAAAGTACTTCAAGAGTTCCCTGCGCCCAAGCCAGCGTGAGTGAAAAGAAATAGAAAGCTTTATGAGCTGAGGAGTATATGAGGGCTATTGTACACACTCAACATGTCTTGATGGGGCTGGGAGTGGGGGCAGGGAGAGTCACTTTTAAAAACAGGCCAACGGGAGAAAGTGAGGTCAGCCTTTGAGAGAATACCAAAAGCAATTCTCCAAGACCATAAAGTGAGGCTGTCTGGCCGGCATGAGCTCTTGAGTTCCCTTTATTTGGGGTATGAAAAGGCCTCTCTAGCTCCTCTTCCGAGGTGTAATGACGCCCAAACACGGATAAAGAAGAGGCGTTCAGATCAGGGAAGATACCTGTTTCAAAATTGCATTTACTGTATTATTAACACGGCATAAAGCAAGGTGGGTTTTGCCATCTTGTACCTGCTCCCTGGTTGACAACTATCATGGGAACGGCAGCCTCCCAGGGGCTGCCCTGAGTTTGGACGTGGCTGACGTCACGTGGCCGACATCATCCGTGCTGCCGGAGCAGGAGCGGCGGCTTCAAGACGGCGGTTCATGGACGGTTCAGCTCCTCTGGGGCTCTGGGTTGCATTGAGCAGAGCTGAGAAAGTCCTGGAACACCGGGAATGGGGGTGCTTCTCTCGGTTGTGAGAGGAGGGCTTTGGTGAGAAAAGTGTCCATCCTCAACACCCCCCCAAAAAAAAAAAACAGTGAAAGGGGAGGGGCCACGTTCCCCCCCCCCCCACCCCAAGTCATGTGGTTTGGGGCACCCGCCCAGTTGCACAGTCGTGCCAGTCCATCTTCGGAAGAGCGGGTACCAGAAACACCAGGGAAAGACCTTTCTCCTGCCGCTAGGCCTCTCCTGACACCTCTGCACAACCGTCCAATTCCTCTTGGTCTCTCCCTGGCCGCTCAGAGCATATGTAAACTTTCTCGTTCACATGCCCTTAAAAAAACAAAACCAGTGGTTTTTGCTTTCATCCAAAATAAACAACTGGCCAGATGAGAGTTTGCTTTACCCACAGCTCAGTATAATGTGATCTCTGCCCTGGGCATGGACCCTTGATCTGTCCGTCAGCTGCCGGTGTGCTGCCTCGGCAGTCTGTTACCTGTTGACCCGGGGAGCAGGGCTTTCTGATGAGCTCATAAAGCGCACGTGCTAGCCTCTAACCCCGATGCTGTCTTAGGTAGCCCTTGTTGCTAGGCTGCTCTTTCTCTGGTAAGATACTGACTGGCTTCTGGTGGCACTGTGGGGCTTGAAGGTAACCCATGTGACTCTTTTCCTGGGAGGCTGGAGGGGCTGCGGCTGTTTGGAGAGGTTACTTCCCATGGTAGGTAGCCTTGGGTTGACCAGATCTCTGCAGAATCTCAGGTCCTGTGGACCCGATGTCCCCCAGCCCCAGCCTCACTGCCCACCCATCTTTCAGGAAGAAACTGGGGCTTGTATACAGACATGGCACTAGGTGGAGAGATGACTGTGGAAAGCGGGGGGCGGGGTGGGTGGATGGAGACTTAAGGGTATTTAGGAGCTCTACTCTAAGGAACCCTGGTGGCGTAGTGATTACATATTGGCCTGCAGTCTGCACGGTCGGCAGTTGGGAGCCACCAGCAGACCCGCTGGAGAAAGACGGGGCTTTCTGCCCCCATCCGCAGTGACCCGTCTCGGACACCCACCGGGGCTCACTGTGAGTCAGCATGGAGTCAGTTTTGGTCTCTCTCTGGGGCCATAGACTATTGTAAGAACCGACCACACTTGTTCCCAGGACCTCAGCAGGCTCGGAAACAGAGCCAGCGGAAGGTAAGTGGGACCGGAAGGCGTGCCCCTGGAGCTCGGTGAAGAGATGCAGGGCAGAGAACGCAGCTGGCCTTTGGCGGCGGATGCACAGCCAGCCCGCGTCTCTGTGTTTCTCTGGACCAGCAGTCCCGTTGTGATGTGATCAGAACCCCTCGCGTCCTCCCCCCTAACCTTCTCTTCCCGTGTATTCAGCTCCACCTACAAGGACTCCAACACCCTGCACCTCCCCACGGAGCGCTTCTCCCCCGTGCGCCGCTTCTCAGATGGGGCTGCAAGCATCCAGGCCTTCAAAGCGCACCTGGAAAAAATGGGCAACAGCAGCAGCATCAAACAGTTGCAGCAGGTAACGGCCGAGACGGCAGGCATGTCTGAAGAAGCATGAGGCGCAGAGCAGGAATGCAGGAGGCCTGGGGTGGGTGACCTCTCTGCAGGTGCCCAGGGCTTGCTTTCTGATGGTCTTCCCTCACTTGATACGCCCCGCTCTCCTCAGGACGGCACCTGCTACCGCAGGAAGGGACTCAGTGTCTGTCTGCTGCAGAGGGATGTGAGGGCTCGGGGTCCATGGGAAGCACCAGGGAAGGACTGCTAAGTCAGCTGGCGTGGCTGTGCCTGCTCTGCACGCTTTCCACCTGGGACTCTCCAGCGGCTCCACGATGCTGCTCCCAGAGCTAAGGAGGCCCACCCTCAGGCTCCTGGAGCAGGCCGTGGCTTTTTGCCTTCCTGAACGATCCAGCCAAGCTTCGCGTGCCACACATTTCACACTGGACGCTTCTGCTTGTACACATCCTTGGTGGTTCCCATGCCTGCACACCAAGCCAGAGTACGACTCTCCCTAGCACACACATTCCCTGTGTCCAGGGTTGGTTCCGCCTCAAGGACAGGCTTCGTGGGTGGTTCTCTCTGCCGCGAGGCCTCGGGCACCTGTGCCTCTGCTGAGAGCCCTGCCAGGGGGCGGTGCTGGCGGCAGCCCATCTCCAACAACTGCTTTCCCTTCAGGAGTGCGAGCAGCTGCAGAAGATGTACGGGGGGCAGATCGATGAGAGGACCCTGGAGAAGACCCAGCAGCAGCACATGCTGTACCAGCAGGAGCAGCACCACCAAATCCTCCAGCAACAGATCCAAGTAGGCCTTCTCCCTTGGCTTTTTCCACCTTGGAGTTTGCTTCCCGGCTGGTTTGCCTGTGGATTCTGGAGGAGACCGCTCAGGGCCAAGTGCGGTTGAGTTGGGTTCACAGCTGCCTGCATGGGTAGAGGTGCCACCACATCTCGTGATAGACAACAGAAAGCAGAGAGCTCTTTCTGTTTCTTCCCTGCCCGGGAATCGCCCTGGCGAGTCTCTACAATCACAGCCACTCGTTCCTCTCCCCCATGTGTTTCAGGAGTCCATCTGCCCGCCTCAGCCGTCTCCACCCCTCCAGGCCGCCTGTGAGAACCAACCAGCCCTCCTTACCCACCAGCTCCAGAGGTAATGAATCTTTTTTTTCTTTCTTTTTTAATGCCTAAGCCATGGTCTCTCTTGCTTGTGTCCTTGGCCTGACTCGTACGGGAGACATGGACTGACGTTAGCCTTCATCTTAGAAGATTGTCTGCAAAGGGGAGGCAGTGACTTAGTTGGCTGGCTGGCGCCCCCCTGAGATGTGGACCCCGCATGCCCCCTCATGTTCCTAGTCCATCTGCACAGTGATCTGGTGCCTGACACAGGCGGGCGGCCAGCGTGACAGTGCTGTCTGGTCAACAAGTTGTGGGCTGGCTTTAGGTAGACGGTGGTGGATGGTTGGTGTATGTTCTTGTCTGTACAGGAAGCTTATTAAAACTTAAAATGGGGGCTGAGCCCCGGTGGCGTAGTGGTTGCGCGAGGGACTGCGGCCCACTGGGACGGAGGTTCAATTCCAGCAGTGGGGCTGGGCCTCCTACTCCCACCACCAGAGAGCAGTGATGCCCCCCCCCCAAAAAAAAACAAAAAACTTAAAATGGCGTTAAAGCTCCTACTTTTATGTATCCCAAGGCAGAAACGGATCTCAAGATCATATGGCCGTTCCCAGAGCTTGATTTTTTCTTCCCGGTTTTGTTATGTTCAAGGTTAAGGATTCAGCCTTCAAGTCCACCTCCCAGCCACCCCAACAACCATGTCTTCCGGCAGCCCAGTACCAGCCCTCCCCCAATGAGCAGTGCCATGATCCAGCCGCACGGTGAGTGGGCAGTGCCAGGCCGCAGGGTGAGGCCTTGGGAGCCAGACTGCCCAGTGAACGCCGGTGCCTCAGCTCCTCCACCGGGCAAGCTCAGCCCACGGCCGAGCAGCAGTGTAACTCGGTTAGTCACAGGTGAACTAGGGCGAATGACAGTATTTCAGGCGTAGGGACGTGGGAAGCACCTGGAAGAGCCTAGCACTGGATTAGTTCCTGGGAAAGGAAACTATTCTCCCCGCCCTTACTAAACTCAACATTCTCCTGTGATATCCTTGTTGCGGCGCATCCATTTGGCTAGTCCAGGGGCGTGTGGGCCCTTCTCTTGCGGGTGTTTAGACGGGTGTTTAGTGCTCGGAGCAGCACTTTGCGTGTGTGTCTGATCCCAAATGGGTCATCAGTAAGTGACACCGCACAACGCAGATCCCGTGCTGGACTGGGCTCCCCTCATCTTCCTTGCAAGCAGTCTGGATTGGCCTCGGGGCTCTTCCTGCTCCAAGCTCCCCGACCAACCGCATCTGTAGGAAACATAGACTCCCGGGTGGCTGGGATGCGGGTCTGCCATGGTTATACAAGCACCAGGCCGTTTATTGGCCCAGTCAAGTTTAGGAAGCCTTGAGCAGAGCTGTTCAAACCAGCATCAGCTTTCAAAGGCGCCTAGGAGACAGGTAAGTCCTTGGTGCCTCATGCGGACCCTGCGGACCTGCTTACCTCGACATGGGCAGGACCCAGGAGCCCTTGCTGTCGCGAGTTCTCTCCGGGAGCGCAGGCAGCAGCTTGGCACACCCCAGCGTGATCCCGGGCGTCCATCACGCCAGGTCTCTTTCCCTGCAGGTGCCGCACCCCCCTCCCAGTTCCCAGGCCTGCCCTCCCGCAGCGCACTCTTCCAACAGCAGCCCGAGAGCTGCTCTCCTCCGCCCAACGTGGCACTCACCTGCCTGAGCCTGCCACAGCCCACCCAGGCCCAGCAGGTGACCATCCAAGTCCAGGAGCCCGTGGACATGCTCAGCAGCGTGCCAGGGGCAGCTGCCGGCGCCTCCGGGAGGGGCCTTGCCATCTCTCCCAATGCCAGCCAGATTCAGATGCAGCATCGCAACAGCCTGATGGCCACCCTCAGCTACGGGCACCGGCCCCTGTCCAAGCAGCTGAGCGCCGACAGCGCAGAGGCCCACAGGTGAGGCTGCCTGCAGCCACCTGGTCAGGGAAGCCCCCCGGCAGCCAGAGAAGGAAGGAGGGGGAGAGGAGGGGCCTGGCTGGACTGTGTTGGTTAAGTCACACACCTCTCGGCCCAGCCTTGACACAGCCAGGGAGGTGGGTTCTGGGGGGTGCTCCCGTGACCTGTTTGTTGACCCAGGAGAAAGATGCTCAGGAGACAGAGGAGGAAAGAACAAGGTTGCCCCTCCCTGTTAGAGGAGCTCGTGACAGTGCCACTGTCCCGTTGCTGATGACGTGCGTGTCTTTGCCTCCCAGTCGCTCCTCTTAAGAACCTCGGGCTTCCTAATCACGCCAGCGAGGTTTGGACGGAGACCCAGCGGCTGCCTTCCGTGTGCCGCTGGGGGTGTGATGCACACCGCGCTCCCGTCTCTGGGAAGTGAGTGTCCAGGGGGGTGTCCAGGGGTGGTTAAGACAGCCCCGCCGCCCCTGTTCCATTCTGTGCCCGTGGGCACGCCCCACTAAGGAAGATCCGTGGCTATTCCCAGGGGCACCCTAGCATACCAGCTCCAAGGGTGCCCGGCCCGGAACTCACTCCCTTTTATGTCCGCAGCTTGAACGTGAGTCGATTCTCCCCTGCTAACTACGACCAGGCGCAGATCCACCCCCCGCTGTTTTCGGACCAGACCCGGGCCTCCCCCGGCAGCTACAGCCCTTCAGCAGGAGTGGGCTTCCCTGCAGCTCCAGCCCTGAAGGTCCCGCCCCTTGACCAGTTCCCCACCTTCCCTCCCAGCACACACCAGCAGCCGCCGCCGCACTACACCACGTCCGCACTACAGCAGGCCCTCCTGTCCCCCACGCCGCCAGACTACACGAGACACCAGCAGGTACCCCACATTCTTCAAGGACTGCTCTCGCCCCGGCACTCGCTCACAGGCCACTCGGACATACGGCTCCCCCCCGCGGAGTTTGCGCAGCTCATCAAGAGGCAGCAGCGGCAGCAGCAGCAGCAGGAGTATCAAGAACTGTTCAGGCATATGAGCCACGGCGACGCCGGGAGCCTGACGTCCAGCCTTGGGGCACAGGGCATGGCCGAGCACCAGGCGTTGCCGTACCAGAATGCTGACTCTTACCACCACCACCACCACCACCACCACCATCACCACCACCCCAGCAGCCCCCAGCACCTCCTACAAGTCAGGGCACACGAGTGTGTCCCGCAGGTGTCCTCGCACCCCCCGGCCCACGGGCACGCCCACCAGCCCGCCCTCACACCCTCCGAGAGCATGGAGGAGGACTGCACGTGCCAGGGGGCCAAGGAGGGCTTTTTAGACAGTAAGAGCACACATACGTCGACCAAAGCTGCCCAGGACAGCCCCCTGCTCTTGAGCCCCGGGGGGCCGGGGGACGCTGAATCTTTGCTAGGCCCTATGAGCCATGCACAGGAGCTGGGGCTGCATTCCTACCGACACCAGCCGACAACCGCGTTCAGTAGAAATAAGGTTCCCAGCCGAGGTAAGAGCCCGCCCTCCGCGGCCAAAGCCCTGGGCCCGTCTTCCCCAGTCCATTGACGCCACCGCCACCTGATCTTTCCCTCCGCCAGCACTCTCTGTGCCTAAGGAGAAAGACTTCCCGAGCAGAGCCTCAGCCTCCTGGGGGGGAGAGAGACGCGGGTCAGAAGCTGGGATCGGTGGGGAAGAGGTTGATTTTCAAAATAGGAAGCTCCCGCTAGAGCGTTCATGCTGCGCTAGTAGAGTCGAAAAGATCCAGGCTGACTTCTCGCAAGCATAGGACCCGCGGTTTCCCGGCTTCCCCCGCAGTGGCTGCCTTTAACTTCTGCAGCCGCAGAAAGTCAGGGCGGTGGTTTAACACAGAGGATGTCGGATCAAGAGCCCGCGCGCCCCAACTCTGGTCTTGCCTCTGCCCCGCAAGCACGCCGCCCCTCACGTTCCCCACCTTGGCCGAGGGTCTGGGAGAGCTAAAGCATGCCCCGGGGCCCTCAAAGATGGTGGGACTTTCCCTTGAACTTTGTGTGTGTGTGTGTGTGTGTGTGCGCGCTTGTCTTCTTTCTTTTCTTTCTAAATCATTTTACTGAGGGCTCTTACAACTCCCGTAACACTCTATACATCAATTGTATCAGTCACATTTGTACATACGTTGCCATCATTTTCAAAACATTTCATTTCTCCTTGATATCAGTTCCTCTTCCCTCCCCCATCCCATCCTTGTGAACCCTGGATAAATTATAAATAATTGTTATTTTCATATCTTACACCGTCTGCTGTCTCCCTTCACTCACATTTCTGTTGTGCATCTCCCTCCCTCCCCCCAGGAGGGGGGTGTTTGTTATATGGTGATTATTGTAATCGGTTCCTCCTTTCTCCCCCTACTTTTCCCTGACCCTCAAGGTATCGCTGCTCCCATTAATGTTTCTGAGGGGCTTATCGATCCTGGATTCTGTGTTGAGAGCTCATGTCTTTACCAGTGGACGTGCTCTGGTCTAGCCGGTGATGATAATTTGGGGAGAGGGGGAGGGGGGAGATGTGGAGCATCAAAGACCTAGAGGACTGTTGGGTGTTTCGTCGTTGCTATTCTGATTCATTCTTTCCTTGACTCATGAACTTTTTGAAGCCTCCTCGTGTGTGTGTGGGGGGGGGGGAGGGGCGGGGTGTGCACGCTCGCACAAGTCCGAGAAAGCAAAACCATACTGGGTCATCTGGAGGTGCACGATAGCAATGGGAAGTGATGTGACCATGCAGTGCTCATTTTGACAGGTCAGTTCTGGATGGTGGAACATCACAGGGAGTCCCGTGTCCTTCCATCGCCCTTAATAATTAATGAGCGCGTCCCTTTCCATTGGGGATGGGGAGGATGGGGATTAGCATCAGGGAGTTGTCCCGAGGAACTGCCCCTCCACCAGCATCGTGGCGTTCACCCCAGACAAAGCCAAGGATGGTCGCCGGTCCGCCCTCAGTAGATCTTGCACTGTGGACCGTTAGCATCCGAGAGAATTCCAGTCAGGGACTAGTGACACATGCGTCCCTGCTGGACCTTCGAGTCCCTGCCTCCCTGTCCGCTGATGTCAAGCCCACAGAGCAGAATTCCTTGGGGAACGCAGGGTTGAATGAAGGCCTTTCTCAAACACCACGGCTGGGAAGGAGAGTGAGTCCAGGTTGTGTCATCCGGCGCCGGTCGAAGGGAGGAGGTGTTTCCTTAAGGATCCCGTGAGAACTTGGCTTTCCAGCAGGTTGGCCCCAGTCACCCGGACTGCTTCTCCAGGAGCACCCAAAATGCTCAGAGTGTGGCATCGCTGGTCGATCTGGAGGTGCCGAGATGGGGCGCCTTTGGGGCACACCTGCGTAGACCCTTTACCCCTTCTGAGTTTGCCCTTCTGGGGCAGGGCCGAGATCAGGACGGAAGGTGCAGCATGTCCCATTCCCTGTGGAAGACTTGTGTAAGGACTTGGCTGAATGGGCTCGGCACCCTCTGCGCTGGGTTGCTGGGCGGGTCAGAGCAGAGGCGGAATTGGGCAGCTCTCTCAGGGCAAGAGCCTTGGGGCCAGTTCTTGGAGCGGGAGCAGGGTTGTACTGTAAGGGAAGGGACTTGTTTGCTACCAAGTCGATCCTGACTGACGGGGAGCCTGCAGCTGGGACAGGACTGAGCCACAGCCTCTGAGGCTGTCAACTCTGGGAGCAGATGGCCAGGGCCCGTTTCCCTCCGAGCCGCCCACTCTTTCCAGTTAACAGCCAAACGTGTCACCATTGGGCCCCCCGGGCTCCCTCAGGGAGGAGTCGTGGGGTGGGTATATTTCAGGGATGCTTACGGGCTTCCCAAACCCAAACCAGACCCCTGGCCGTCAAGCCAGTGCCACGCTGTAGGGTGAGCGAGTCTCTCCATCTTCAGGGAAGCACAGTGGCTGTGAGCTTGAACCCCTGACCTGGAGGTCAGCCGTCCCACTTCCAACCCCCTGCTTCATTCGCTTCAGTGGCGTTTGTGTGAAGGACTTAATGGAAGCTTCTGGCAGAGCTGGTCTGAAGTACCGAGTCCCATCGGACTCCAGCCGCGCTGTACCAGAACAGTGCCACCCTGCTCTCTGCCCCTGGCAGCGACACTGCACCCCGACGTCCACCAGCTGTGTGTGAACTTCTCAGGACAAACGCCCTCTCTGAATTCCTCCCTACCCTCTCAGATCCCCCCACCCCACCTTCACCCCCAGCATATCTCGAAGGGTTTCCACTCAAAACCACCTTGTGTCTGTAGCCTCACTCTCCTCACTCTCACTCGTGCTGGTGGCCTCTCTGAAAAGACTTTTCCTTCTGGCCCGGGGTAGGGTTTTTCTCATCCTAGAACGTCCTAGTTCCTGTCCTGTCTTCCTGTGGAGCTGCTGTGGGAAGGGAGTGCCTGCCTTCTCTCTCCTCTACATCTCCTTGTCGACACTGTGTCCCCTTCACCCACCACAGACAGGGCTCTGCTGCTTTGAGGGCCCCTTACTGCCCTCTTCCCAATGCCTATGGGGTTGTAACTTTTAAGATGGTACATAAAACAGTGTTGCTCCAGAAATGCCTTTTTCGCAAAAATACCACCTGGGAAGTTAATCGGATTTTGCTTCTCCTCCACCGGTGGACACCTTCCCAAGTGATGGTCCCATCTCCCTCCCCCTGCCCCGATGAGGTCTGCGCTCTGCAATTCATCCCATTCATAAAGGAGCAGTTTCAGCATCGCCGAGGGTCTCCCATCACGTGCTTTTGTAGTCCTTTCTGAGATTGAGGAAAAGACAAGTCTGCAGGGGCATGATCCAGGCTGACAGGCAGGTGGGCCTGACGTCCCAGCAGGGTTCTTATTGGATGACCCTGGCCGTGTCTGTCTGTCTGTCTCTCTCTCTGAGAACACAAAGGTACTTTCAGATCAGGGGGCTCGTAATCACCCGACACTTCTCATTGCAACTTCCCAAGCCGCCCGCCTGCTCAGCAGCGTGCCTCTCCGTCTTCTGAAAGCACCTGTGCCCTTGGCACCTTCTGGAGAATCTGTCCAGACCACCGCCTGGGAGCCCCTGGAGCACATGTCCCTCAGCTTCCGGACAGGTGTCGGCTAACTTGTGGATTTCCTGGGACCCTTGAGAAGGAGGAAGGTGCCCCCACGCCGAGAGACGCCCCGACAGAGGTTTGGCTTGGGAGGAACCCGCCGTGCACGTGTGACCTGTACGTGGGGCGAGGCTTCTTGACTCCCCTCATGCTTGGAGCTTTAAGGGAGAAAGCCACTGTCTGTTATCATAGGACTGCAGGCCCAGGCGACGACCGGGGTCAAACGTCCACACGGAGGCTCTGTTTTCTGTGCCCCCCACCCCCAGTTTTCAAATAGCCCTTATTCTGAGGCGGCCTCCCCTGCCCTTGTCTTAAGCGCCTCTCCCTCTCTCCAGGTGGCTAGGGTCCTGCCCTGGGGCTTCCCCATCTCCCTCTGGCCGATGAGGGGTGTGACAGCCAGGGGCCGATGACAGGACAGCAGAGTGCTTGTGTGCTCACTCTGCAGAGACGAGGACTCCTGCTGAAACAGGGTGGGGGCCACGTCAGACCCCCTGGCTGCACCCAAGGGAGGAGACTCGTAACTGCACACCACCGCTGGCCAACACCCCCAGCAGAGACCACACGGCCTCCATCCTTCACTGCCCAACTCTGCTACCAGCCATCCCGCCCAGAACAGTCTACTCTTAAGCTTGTTTCTAGAACTCCTGGCAATGGCTACACAGACCTGAGACCAAACCCACCATGTGGGGATTGACAAGAGAAGTTGCCTGGTTACCGCAGGGCGGGATCTGTGAACAGAAGGGTCACAGCCATTGACCCGCTGCAGCCCAGTGTCTCCTGCTCGGCCCCTCAGCCATGTGGTCTCTGGCCAGGAAGCCCACCTGTGCTCATCTCAGGGTCTCATCTCGGGCCAGCCCCTCTCCTCCTGTGCTCTGCCCTGTGGTCTCTGTGCCGCCGCCCCTGCCACTGGGGCCAGAGATCGGAAGCAAGCTGCTCTTGGCCCTCAGTGGCCCCAGGACTTCTGGCTCCTACAGAGAGGGGTAGCTTGAGTGGTGGCATGGGGTTTGCCTTTTGTCAGACCCGGATTCCCGAGAGAACAAAACAGCAGGGACTTCTTTCACACTCTACTACAGTAGAGACTCAACATACATACCCCCCCTCAATCCTACCATTAGCATAGCAGAGACCTCCCTCCAAAATGGAATGATAACAATACTGCCAACTAAGTCCTCCCCCGGGTCAAGACAGGCCTGCCCCCTTGAGTTTCCCAAATGGTAACTGTTGAGAGGAGTGAAAACCCCATCCCGCTCCGTGTAGCCGCGGATGGTTTTGAACTCCAGACCTTGCGGCTTTCAGTGTGTGACCACTATGCTGCCAAAGCTCCCAATCAGGCGGATATAGTTATTTGCAACAACAACAAAGCCATCTCTCTTCTCTGAGCTGCCAGCACCGGCCGTAAAAGTGGCCTTCAGATCTTCCAGAGACCCTGACAGGGCCCAGCCCTCAGCACCCTTAAGAGGATACACAGGCCCTTTCCCTTGTTCTCCCTGCAACCAGTAACTAAGGGCGAGTCAACATTGACAGACCCAACAGCGTTGTGCAAGCGGTCAGGGTTTCCCGGCAGGCGGGAGGTGTGCATGGGTCCATGTGTGCCGTCCCTCTCCCTGGTGTGACTGGGGGATTGTCCTGTCCTGGCACGCTCTCAGCTTGACTTTGGGAAAGACCCAAGCCAGCTGCGCTTAGGACTCCCTTTCCTCCCACGCGGTAAGAACGGGGCTGGCATGAACTGGGCAGTTCCTCCGGCTGGAACGTGGCACAAAGGAGGCCTAGGTTTGCCCCCGAGTCGCCCACCTCCGCCCCCTCAGTGGGCGAGTCTGTCCACGTAGGACCCTCCGCTCACCAGCAGATCTCACCGAGTAGATAGCACAAATGGAGCCAGGAGTTTCACTGACGATCATAACGTTACGAAGCCTTTGTCAAAAACAACAAACAACCCAACAGTGCTCTGAGTCCACAGGTCGAAATGCCACTGACTTACCAAGACACCAACTCCCGTCCTTCTCCCGAGCAGTGGCTGCGGCAGGTCGGGGCACGCTACTGCTCTGCAGATGGGGCTCAGCTCAGCACGTACCACTGCTCCACCAGGGCTCCGTTGTCCACCTTTCCTTCAGTGGCATGTTGTCTTTTCATCATTTTATTGGGGGGCGTGTACAACTCATGGCAATCCATACATCCGCCCGTTGTATGTCAAGCACATTTCTACATCTGTTGCCCTCATCATTCTCAGAACATTTGCTTTCTGCTTAAGCCCTTGGTATTAGCTTCTTATTTCCCCCCCCTCCCCATTCTCCGCCTCCCTCATGAACCCTTGATAATTTATAAATCATTATTTTGTCATATCTTACACTGTCTGATCTCTCCCTTCACCCACATCCCCAGGGTTGTCTGTTCCCCAGGGAGGGGGTTGTATGTAGATCCTTATAATCAGTTCCCCCTTTCTACTCCACCTTCCCTTTATCCTCCCAGTATCGCCACTCTCACCACTGGTCCTAAAGGGATCATCTGTCCTGGATTCCCTGTTTCTGGTTCCTCTCTGAAACTGTGTACATCCTCTGGTCCAGCCTGATTTGAAAGGTAGAATTGGGATCAGCATGGTGGGTGGGGAGGAAGTATTGAAGAGCTAGAGGAAAGTTGCATGTTTAGGTGTTTCTACATTGTACCCTGACTCCTCCCTGCAACCCCTCTGTAAGGGGATGTCCCGTTACTTACAGATGGGCTTTGGGTTCCCAAACTGTACTCCCCCTCATTTATAATGGTATAATTTTTAGTTATTTGATGCCTGATACCTGGTCCCTTCGACACCTCATGGTCTCACAGGCTGGTGTGCATCTTCCATGTGGACTTTGTTGCTTCTCAGCTAGATAGCCACTTGTTTACCTTCAAACTTTTAAGACCCCTGGCGCTGTATCTTTTGATAGCCAGGCACCATCAGCTTTCTTCATCACCTTTGCTTATGCACACATTTGTCTTCAGTGATAACATCAGGAAGGTGGGCACACAATGATAAGATGTTTTTGTTCTTTGATATATGTAACTGATCCCTTCGACCCCTCATGGTCAGACTGGTTGGTGTGCTTCTTCCTTGTGGACTTTGTTGCTTCTGAGCTAGATGGCTGCTTGTTTACCTTCAAGCCTTTAAGACCCCAGACGCTACCTCTTTTGATAGCCTGGCACCATCAGCTTTCTTCACCACTTTTGCTTATGCACACATTTGTCTTCAGTGATCGTGTCAGAAAGGAGAGCATCATGGAAGTATGTTGTGTTTTTTTTTAATCATTTTTTTAATTGGGGGGCTCATAAACTCTGACCACATCCATCCATTGTGTCAAGCACGTTTGTACACTTGTTGCCATTCTCATTTTTCAAAACATTTTCTTTGTACTTGAGCCCTTGGTATCAGCTCCTCATTTTTCCCCTCCCTGATGAACCCTTGATAATTTATAAATTATTATTTTTTTCATGTCTTACACTGACCAGCCAGAACCACCCTTAGTTTTCAGATGGGAAACCGGCTAGGGAAATGAGCAGAAGGGGCATCTTCAGTGCATGCTGTACACTATTAAGCCCTGCATGTATGTGGAGCAGGCCCCAGTTTACAGGGAAAGAGACCCAAAGACACTGGGTACTCGGTCCAGCTCCCACACCTCAGGAAGCAGTAAGGCGAGGATAAATCCAGGCCTGGTGCACAAGACTGTCATGCCCGTCCTGCAGACCAGCAAGGGGCGGCTGCAGGCTGGGACCCAGGAGGGCGCAACATAGGCATGGCCAGGTGACTACGCGGTGTCTTGGTGCCACGTTCAGTCCGTAGGCTGTGGTCGTCTGCCCCGAGGGAGAGCTGGGATCCTGGTGGCTTTTGTTTGGGGTGGTAGGGAAGGCTCCTCCGGAGCCAGGTGGTATGAGGTTGTCTGAGAACCCCTGCTGGATACGGGATCATCTTACCTCCATCAAGTGTGGGACTAGCTGGTTCTCAGAGTTAGAGCAGAGGCTACAGACTAACGTCCGTTCAGGGGACTGGAGTGCAGGTGGGAGGGGAGAGAACTGCTTGTGGCCTTTTTAAAACCACCAGCTGTCATCAAGCTGACCCCCTTCATAGTGACCTTATAAGATGGTGGGGGTGGGGGGGATGTCTCTAAATTGTAGGGATTTGTTTTGTTTTTCGGATTTAGTGTCCTCTTTTTCACATGACTTTAACAGCAGTGCCAAGAGAGTTGGTGTTTTGTTTTGTTTTGTTTTGTTTTTTTGGGGGGGGGGCGGGGGCATCACTGCCTCTGGTGGTCGTGGGCACCACCCAGTGCTGCTCCTGAGAGCCGCTGGATTTGAACTGCCAAGTGACTTACTTGAACTGCCAGTGACTTACACCACCGGGGCTCAGCCCGAGAATTGGTGTCTTGAGTCTGGAGAAATCCTAGTCTCAGGAATGAAAACCAGTGTTGGAGCGGGGGGTGGGAGCGTGGATTAAGCAGAATTAATGGACATAGCTGACACAGGGAGATCCTAGAAGAGAAGGAAAGAACTAGCCACCCCAAAGACCCAACCACATCACTTCCCCCCCACCGCGAACACAGAGGACAGAGTAGAAAGAGCAGGGCCCCTGTGGGTTCCTGAGACAAAATCTGTGTGGGAGCAGAAAGCCTCGTCCTTTTTTTTTTTTTGAGGAGCAGCTGGTAGCGGCAAAGTGCTGGCCTTACACTTAGCATTCCAGTGTTGAACCCACTGGACCACCAGGCTAGGACTGCCCACCTGTGTTGTTTCCTGGGGGTTGATCACGACCCTGTGATTGATTGTCGTTAGCGGGAGAAGGGGGGCTGCCCTGATGCATATGCCCCTCCACATCTCAAAGAGCTGTGGTGGCATCATAGTTACGAGCGAGGTCAGCAGTTCAAAGCCACCCGCTGGCCCCTGGGAAGAAGAGGAGACGCTCCCCTCCTGTTTGGAGTTGAAGTCTCACAACCCCCAGGGCTGTTCTTCTCAGCCCGCGGGGTCACCACAAGCCAGCATCGACTCAGTGGCCACGAGTTCGGTTTCCTGAGCTGAGGGGCCAGAGAAAACAGAGGGGAGATGTCAAAGAGAGTGCGTGGGCACTAGGCAATCCTTGGGGGAAAGGGGGGTCTTACAAAGAGTGATTTTACTGCTTGCTAGCAAAGCAGACCGTTCCTTGCACCCCAAAGTAGACCTTTCCTTGCACCCCAAAGCCAGTGTCACACCACTTCCTGCCAGTGGGTTGTGCTTGACCTGAGGTCGGTGTGTGGGCTGTGCCTCAGAGAGGAGGAGCGGGCTTGGGCTGGTACCAGGGGGAGCACGGAGCACGCCTGCTGTGGGATTTCCTTCTCTTGACTCCTCCCTCTCTGCTGACTTCCAGTTATCGGTAGAACAGTTGGTTTCTGGCAGTTCCTGGGACCTCTTTTGCGTGGAATATCTCAACTTGCCTCATCACCACATACACCCACCCCCCACCCCCACCCCCGGTTTTCCTCGACCTCCTGCATGACTAGCAGAATGCCTATCCGGTAGTTCTCTCTTCCGGTCATACCTCCATTCCTAAGTCCAGTCCTAGGACTTCCCCCCGATGGGTTTAAAAGCACGGATGTGGTCCTTTGAATATACAGACTTGAGAGTCTTTCCCCAAGCTTCAAGCTTCAGGGCATTTTAGTTTGTACAAATAGATCGCTGTGTTGGCAAGTTATGGTTAGGGCTATTTCTTATTAAGAATTTTAAAGAGTCAATGTGATTTCTCTTGAAAGCCAGCCAGCCAGGCCTCGGGTTCAAGCCCCAAGCTGTTAAAGGACTAGAGCACAGGGAGTTTCCCAGAGGGCCCTGTCCCTTTAGGGGTAGCCTCGGAGTGCTTTCTTGCCCATCTTGGGTCTTGCTGACAACTTACAGCGTGTGTTAAGATACCATGCCTCTGGGAGCTCACAGTCTACTGGGAACAATTGGGACAAACACATAAAGGATATGGAACCAAGGGTGCTGTTTAAAGGGGGGAAAAAAGACAAGGGTCATGCAAGGGGGAAAAGTACTTGTTTCGACTTGGGAACTAGGGACCGTTTCATAAAGAAGGTAACAACTGAGATGGCCAGCTCGATTGGCACAGGCAGGAATCCAGGCATGTCCAGGAGAGCCCCTGGACGATGAGGCGTGAGGAGTCGGCAGGGATCCCGAGAGCTCCCTGCCACAGGATGGGGAGGGTGGGGCCTGACGGGGATGCCTGGAGCAGGAGCTGGCTGTGGGGGCCCTTGGCCTTGTTGAAGGAGGAGGTGCTGGTTAGACCTGTTGTACACAGTTGGGGCTGTGGATCTGTGGCCTGTTAAACAGAGGATGTTAATCATGCTTTGCACAGAGGCAGCCGCTGGAGCCGTGAAAAGAAGTGACACTGCCCGAGTAAGTTACGTGAGGAAGAGGAGGGGCCCACGACCGCCCGCGCACCTTGTATGCGGACAGCCTTAGGAAGCGTTGGCAGTGAAGAGAGGAGAGAGAGGGCCGTGGGAGTTCAGGAGCTGCCTCCGGGGACCACCAGAGAGTAGGGGTCACGCTCCCAGGCAGGAGGTCCTGAATATTCCCAGTGGTAATCTCTGCACTCCCAGATCAGCAAAGAAGTGAAGAAGAGAAGGTTCTGTGTGTCCCAGCTGAGAATGTGGGGTTCTTCTCTTAGGGCTCGATCCCCTCATAATTACTGTGGGCCTCCCGGGCTATCATGCCAGTCCTCTAAGCACCATCACTGCCCGCTGGAGGACTAGCATTTGGGACATCTATTGGGCCTCGTCATTACTCCTGGCAAGACGTTTCTTTGAGGCAGAGGAGGAGGTACAGAAGGCGTGCTGAGCCTGCTTTGCTCTGTCTCCGCAGAGTCCGTCATCGGGCAGATGGACAGAAGTTCTCCAGGACAAGCCATGGAGCTGCCGGATCACAACGGGCTTGGGTACCCAGCACGCCCCCCCGGCAGCGAGCACCACCGCTCCCGGACCCTGCACAGACACCACACCATCCAGAGCAGCGACGATGCTTACGTATGTGGGCCCCGCCCCCAGCTTCAGGGGAGTCTACGGATCCAGAACCTAGTGCGGTGGGCCAGCGTACACGCCTCCGCTGGTCTCGTCTGGGATCGGTCGGAAGGGCTCCCTGAGTTCTCCTAACTGACCAGCTGCAGCACATTCTCCGTAGAATCTATAGGCTAAAATTGAGACTGGAAAAAAAATCGAGCGTTGTCATGTGCTCCGGAGAAGGGGGGAGAAATCCTTTGGCTGTTGGCAGCAACTTGAACCTACTCAAGTGACTGGGGCAGGTCTGGCTCAGCGCCACTTGCTTTTCCTGGGCAAACTGGGGCCACGGTACGGACACAGTAGCAACCGGCCGCTTGGGGCTTTTCAAATGAAAAGCACAGGTCATTAACTAAGAAAACGTGGTTCTCATTCACACCTGTCTGTCTCATTTCAGGCAGGTGGCTGCGGCCCGGGCAGGGCAGAGCAAGCATTCCCTTCAGTGCAGAAGGCCGATTGAACTGTGCCCGTGTACAGCAGCCTCCTGGTGCTGATGGGGAGGGGTCGGAAGCCTGGTTTCTGCAGGAGGACCCGTGCATGTCGGGGCACCTAATATCCCCTGCACCTTCCCCCAGTCAAAGCAAGAGGGTCCCTCACTGTCATCCTTGTAGCAGAAGGGGCTGCAGAGGGAGGTCATCTGGCCATACAGCTTGGGGTCAGTGCTCTAACTGCTCTGCTCCTAGAATCATCTAGAATACAGGTTCTCCAACTTACTGGGAAAGCCACCCCCTTTGCAGGGAAGAAAAAAAAAAAAAAAAGATCACCCAGCGCTCCCCTGGCAATTGAAAACGGTTTGCACCAGAGCCCGTAATCCAGAATAAACTGTAGGTGTCTGCTTTTGCAGACGCCCCTCCCCCGTCCCTCCTCCAGGAGGGAGCATCCGTCTCTTAAGGGTGCACGCAGCACAGGGTCTGGTGGCCTTATGTCCTCTCCTGATTGTTTTCTGCAGGTGCAGCTGGATAACTTGCCAGGAATGAGTCTTGTGGCTGGGAAGGCACTTAGTTCTGCACGGATGTCCGACGCCGTCCTCGGCCAGTCCTCGCTCATGGGGAGCCAGCAGTTTCAGGACGAGGACAATGAAGGTAGGGGCCTGATGCATGGGGCTCCCCAGAGAAGTTCCTGGAAGGGGGGGTGTCTTCCCTTCATCCTGGTGACTGACACCACTCCCACCCTCACCCTCTCCTACCAAAGAGCCCATGGAGCACCACAGCCCCAGCATCCATCCCCCAGTAGGTTCTTGCCCCCTTCTCTTCCCAGAGCTCCAAGGCGCAGCAGAAGCAGGGCTCTGGCTGAGCGTCAAGGGCGCGTTTCTGTTTATAACTTCCTTCCCACCAGTGTTTCTGCGCTGCAGAGCAGTGTGTGGTCTCGAGAACTTTATGTCTCTCCTTAGACCGGGTGGAGGGAGGGGAGGGTGTCTCAGCAGATAGACCCTAGGGCTCAGGCTGGACAGGCCCAGGGTAAGCCCTGTTCTGTAGGCAAGGCTCGTTCGTACGTGACCTTGCCAAGCCCAAGAGCCTCATCCTGTGTAGTGGCAGAAACAGGAGGACTTAGAGCATGCCAGCAAAGTTAGCTGGCTTAACGCATGCCCAGTTCTTTGCAGCCAAGAATACAGAGGGTCTGTTGGCAACGTAGTCACTATCTTCACGCTCGTGGGTAGAACTCGAGGGGGGGGGTAAAGGACAATGGAGGACAAGCAAAGCAGCACGTGATCACGGACCCCTGCCCTGCTGTCACTGCAGAGGGGCCCGGCCACCCTCAGAAAACTCAGTGCTGTGCTGCTTCCCCAGGCTGCCTCTCCCCCCGCCATCTCCTTCCCACCCCACTGCCCACTGCCCCTCATAGCTCCCTGCCAACCTTACACGTTCCCTTTTGGTCTTGCAGAATGTAGGGAGAGTGTGGAAGGTCACCAGCACCCAGACCTGACTGATGGCAGCCAACATCTAAACTCCTCTTGCTATCCATCTACGTGTATTACAGACATCCTGCTCAGCTACAAGCACCCTGAGGTCTCCTTCAGCATGGAGCAGGCAGGCGTGTAGCGAGACATGGAGAGTGAGTATCACCCGGCCGAGTGGGCTGGCGCCCTCCCCACAGCCATGCATGGCCTTCTGCATGGGTGTGTGTGTTTGGTTTGGGTGTGTGGGGTTGGTTTTGGTGGTGGTGGTATGTGTATGTTCGGTTTTGGTGGTGTCTGTGTGGTTGATTTTGATGGTGTATGTGTGGTTGGTTTTGATGGTGTATGTGTGGTTGGTTTTGATGGTGTGTGTGTGTGTGTGTGGTTGGTTTTAGTGGTGTGTGTGTGGTTGATTTTGGTGGTGGTGGTGGTGGTGTGTGTGTGTGTGTGTGTGTGTGTGTGTGTGGTTGGTTTTGGCTAAGCCCTGTACTAGTCCAGTCTGTTTTCTGGGTCATTCTTTTTCAGTGGCGGCGGGGGGTGGGTGGGTGCCTGCAGAAGACATGCAGACATAGTCCCCTGGCTTCCTTATGAGACAAGACACATGGGCCCACCTGGGACAGTAAGTGAGCTACAGTTTCAGAGGTCAGAGGCGACCGATCGATGGTAAGGGAATAAAGGATTGAGGTAGCCTTAGACTTGTTCCTGAGTGACGACCCCCAGCAAGCAAACCTCTTTCAAGTGAAGACTGTTCTAGACAGGGGAGACAGGGGAGAGAGACCAGAGGTAGCAAAGGTCTGGCCGGAGTACTGCCCACGTTTGCCTAAGGTAAGACAGGAGATGATCTTGGTTCTGCCCTTGAAAAAGCCTTTGTCAGAAAGGCCGTGGCCACCTGGCCTCCACTGTGGTGAGCCTCCTGAAGGACGGCAGGTAAATGGGAACCGCCGTGTGGGGCTTTTCCCTGGGCTGCTGGCGCGATCACTTGCTGTCTGTTCTTTTGCAGGTTCTGTGTACAGCCTGGGCTGAAGTGGTCCATTTTACACCAACAGTATCTCGCCGCCTCGCGCCAGCCCGCCCCCCTGTTCCTCTGCACCCAGGACCCTGCGGCTCTTGTCCTCACAGTGGGCGGCTCGGAGTGCTGGACTCAGGGCTTGAGGGGGCTCTGGGTTGTATGATCGCTTCACCGAGGAAATAAATAGGCGTCTCGTGTCTCCACCTCTCCAGCAGGCGCCTTTAGTGTATTTCAGTGGGGTGGGCTTCTCTCTGGTTTTGAGGGGTTGCGGTTCCCCCGTGAGCTGTGATGTCTTTCCCGCCTCCCCGTCTTTCTCACTTTTCTCTTCCCTCCCTCTCTTCTTTCCCCTCTCCTGTCTCCCCTTCCCTGGCCGCTTCCCCATTATTCCACCCCTCCCTCTTCCTCCCTGTATTTGAGACCAGCCGAGCAAAGCCCGGGGTCCCTGAGCCACCCCCACCCCGCTCAGCTTCCCAGAGCACCCTCCATCCACTGCCTTGTTCTCTGCTCCAGGGGGAGGGCAGAGGAGGGGCGGGTAGGGTGGGGTGGGGGTGGCCCCCGGCAGGCACTTGAAGAACAGAGTCTAAGAAACCCCAGGCCTGGAATCCGAGAGGTCTCTGCAACTGGGCTACCCAGAGACGGGTCTGGCCCAGCCAAGAGCGGGAGCCGGAGCCTGCCTGGCGTGGCCGGCCGCTGATGGGAACGGCTCCATTGAGCCCTCTCGGAGCCTGGCCTACCCCCTCCCGAAACCGCAAAAGTTGGTTGCCTTTTTCCCCCTGTTGGCTCTCCCCGTGGTCTGAACACCCAATAGTGGTGCACTACCATTTCCCTTTATAAAAATCTGCTGTTTAAAAAAAAAAAAAAAGATTGTTTCGCCTTCTATATGTAAATATCTGTGTGCTTTCCCCGCTCTGAGCCTCTTTGTCACGGGGTGAGGAGAAAGAGGAGACGTCCTGGGTCCTGCCTCTCCTGACCTCCCCTCCCCCGCAGCCCCCTCCCCCGGCGGCAGCCTCAGCGCTATCTTCATTCTTGATCATGTAGGAATTGTTTTAGATAAATGTTGATATTATTGTTGTTATTATTATGATTATTAATAAAAACAAAAGGGATTTTTGTTTAAGAGAGAAAAGTTTAACCAGATTCTGTTCTGACTTGTAACTTGCACCTTCTGCTGAAAAGTATTTTCTTTAGGCGTTGTAATTGTGAACGGTTTTTTCTTGTGCCAGTGACAAATGTAGTAGTCTTGTCCCCGTTCCCACCCCCTCCTGGCCCCGTGCATATACAATAGCTATTGTTTGTGTCATTATCTTTATTTTTCTTCACTGTTAGAAACCAAAGTCTTCTCTGCTGGCCGGGGCTGAGAGAGGACCTGGCTTGGCCCTTTCTCATCTTCAAAGCAAGAAAGAGATGTGAATGTGTGACTCTTGACCCTGTTCCCTGAAAGAGTGACAGGTCCCTCACCCCTCCTAGTCTCTATGTGCCCCGCAGCCTCCCCTACGCCCCACCGAATTTGCACAGAAGGAAGCGGGTACCCAGCATGCCTTCCTGCGTGGCCGGCAGGATCCCAGGCAGCTGGCTCTTCTCCACGGCTCCCGGCAGCTCAGTTTCTGGACCCACCAGCCTCTCGTGGACGGCTGCAGTGTCAGAGCCCTCCACGGAATCGAGCCCTGTTTCCAGGGACCCCAGTCTCCCCTCCGCTGCGTGGGACCACCAACTCAGGACTCAGCAGCAGGGGGTTTCCAGGAAAACCCCAAAAAGCTTTTGTCTGATCGTTCTGGGCTGGGTCCAACTCTGCCTCCGCCCTCCCGGCACCCCCTCAGCCTACCACCCCCAGCCCCCCTCGACTCTGCCCGCGCTGCCCGTCCTGTTGACATGGTACTGTATTTGGGGAAGAGCAGATTGCCGCCTGGCAGCAGCTGCCCAGGTGATAGGCAGGGAGCCTATTAACGTGCCATCTTGCAAACTACACTTTTCAAAGAAACCATTGCTTTGTATTGTAGTAACCAATAAGCGCAGTATATGTTGAATGTATATGAACATACTTTACTATTTCTGTTATTTGAAAAATGTCAGAAGTATTTTTTTCCCTTTCTCATTGATGTTGAACTAAAAAAGGATTAAAGAGATCTCCAGACCTATACTGCAGTAAGGTCTCCTGTCCTTCTTCTATGGGGCTCTTACAGATCAGTAGCTGAGTGGGGGGGGGGGGGGGGGGGGGGGCGTCATCGAGATCGTGAAGATAAAAACCTGCTTCTGCAGAAGCCCAGGGGGCCTGAGACCACAGAAACCTGTTCCTTGAGTCAGGGACTTAAGAAGAGCGGCTGTGGGGCGGGTCAGAGTTGGCCCGGACTGAGCCCTGGAGCGCTGTCCCCTGTGTCCACCCAGAGACCCGATGGCCACCAGAAGTGTTAAGATGGATAGGCGCCTCTCGCCCATCCACACACCAGAGTGCATTTCCCAGCCAGGAGCTCGCTGATGGGAGGGAGTCCTTGAAGAAAACTGGCAGAGGGTGGAAAGTGACTGCGTTGGTAGGAAGACGCTTAAGACGGAGGGGGCTACATCTGCGGAGCTGGGGAGCCTGGAGAGCAGGACCATGGAGACATCCGGGGTTGGCCCGTGCACGCGCTCCCAAGAGCGCCTGTCACCGCTTCACCAGAGACCCGCGCACCTGGCCAAGGCCGGGTGGACCGACAAGGTGGGCACGGAGACCGGAAGATCTCTGAGCTCTGGAGGCACAAGGCACCCCCTAGATCCTCACTCATGGCTTCCTCCTGACGTGGTTACCATGCCTGGCACGAGGATGGAGAAGGCAGCGGGCTGGGGTGGCTCCCCGGGCGCTTGATTGGGGTGCTCCCCTGGTGGAGGACTGCCTGCACCTTCGCCCCCCAGGCAGGGAGCAGGAGAGCACTGTCTCTTGTTCCCCGGAAGGAGCCCTGGCGACAGACACACTGGCTGAAGCATTGGTCTGCTAAACTGCAGGGTTCACGGTTCAAACCCACCGGGTGCTCTGAGGGAGACCAGTGAGGCTGCCTGCCCCCACAAAGCTGTCCCGCCCTGGGAAGCCCTGTCCCATGGGGTTGCCAAGTCTGAATCATGGCGACAATGGGCTTGCATGATTAATGAGACACCTGCCACCTGCAGCAAGGTCCCTGGTGAGGTTGTGGTGACGTGGTGGGCTGCTGACCACGGGGTTAGCAGTTCAAAACCATCAGCCGCCCTCAAGAGAAAGGGGAGGATCTAAGTCCAGTAAACAGTTCCTCTCTGAAATTCACTCAGCCCATGAATTGGAATGAATGTTCTCAGCAATGGGTTTGTTTTGTTTTAGGGTTTGGTTTTTCTTTTCTTTTTTTTTTTTTTTTGTCACTAAAAGAAAAAAAAATTAGGTACAATGGGGTGGGGGTGCTTTCTCCATTGCTTGGTCAGAACCTCTGTCCCCGAGTGCCAAGTGTCTCTCCCCCGGCTCCTGCCCCCGTGCTCTATTCTGAAAGGGGTCTGGGGGGTGCAGGACAGAGTGCCCGTTCCTTCCCATGCCCTTTGCCATCCTGGTGACTCTCCCCTTCAGTGTGCCAGTGTCATTTGTGGGCACATACTGCTGCGTGTCTCCTGTGCCAGAGTCCTCTGGCTCGGAGTGACCAGACAACCGGCCTACGACACAGCGTGTGAAGGAGCCACGGTGGACTGACACAAGTCCCTCTTCATCCCGAGCATTGCCAACTCCGTCGGGACTGCCAGAGCTCCCAAGTCTGCCAGGGGACCTAGAATTGGTCACCTGGTGGCCCAGCTCAGAAAGGACCCCTCAGCAGACTCCCAGCACGGGGTAGGGTGAAGGGAATAATGGTCTGTGTGGTGGGTGGGCCCCGCACACCCTCAAGGCCTAGTCCATTCAGTGGGCACTCAGTACCCACCCCGGTACTGACTGACCTTCCTGGATGAGGGCCATTTGTCGTTGTAAGCTTTTGTGTTTGTTTGTTTCATAAGCCCCTGTCCACAAAAACTTCCTTTCCAGAATACTAGTGGCAGAGGGATGACGGCTCACTGCCGTTGCGTCTGAGCCGGCTCCTCGTGTGTCCCTGGGGGTTCCGAGGGTGTCACTGTTGAGAAGAGTAGAAACCCCATCTTTCTCTGGAGGAGCCGTCGGTGGTTTCAAACCCCCGACCATGTGGATGGCAGGCCCTTGTGTAACCACACCATCACCATGGAATAGCCGCATCAGTGAATGGACTAAAGATGGAGTCTTCCTGTTGGGTCAGCTGCTCTCATGGTACCCAACTCCACTGCCCTGAAATCCCCCCGTCAGGATGATCGGAGGCCCCAGCCCAGCGGTGGTTCTCACAGGGATCACCTAAGACCACTGGAAAGCACATTTCCGATGGTTGGGGCTCACCAGAACACGAGGAACTGTGTTAAAGGGTCGTGGCATTAGGAAAGCTGAGAACCGAACCACTGCCCTAGACTGATGCAAAGGGCATGTGCGTAGGGTCCTGCAGCCAGCCGACCACCACAGAGCAGAAGCAGAAGCCGAGCCTTCCGGCACCATGGGAAGGTGAGCTGCAGTTCTCAAAGGCAGCACACCGCATCTGGCCAGCCAGCCAAGTGTCAAAGTGCTCTTGGCACCAGAAACCAAAAACTCACTGCCATCAAGTCGATGCCCTCTGGTGGCTGTGGGGGCGAGCCAGCCTTGCTCCTAGAGAGCTGCTGCTGGAGTTGAACCGCCAAGCCTGTGGGCCACAGTCCCACACTCAACCACTACGCCATCGGGGCTCAGCCCTAGAAAGGCCCATTTTGCTCCCTGTGGAGCTGCTGGGAATTTGAACTGGAGTTCCAGTTCAAACTGGAACTTGTGGGTCACAGTCCAATGCTAGAGAACTCTGGGGACGTTGGCTACTGTTGTTGGGCCCGTGGGGTTGGCCTCTGACTCACAGCTGCCCTGTGGACCGCAGAAGGAAGGACCACCAGTTGTGTGCCTCCTCACACTTGCTTCTTCGGAGCCCACTCCTGCAGCCCCCCATCACGCCCGCTCTTTGAGGGTCTTTTCTGTCACTGCCCCTCCACGGTCCCCTGCATGACCTTCTCCGCAGACTGGCCCCTCCTAACATGTCCGAAGTATGTGAATTCCACACCATCACTTGGAAGGAGCAATTTGACTGTACCTCCTTGTGGCAGCTCTGTGGGATGTTAGGGCCCCGGGAGCGGGGGGGTGGGGGGGGCAGTAGAGGTTGCCCCAGCTGCTCAGCTCAAGGTTAGCAGTTCCAGACCACCAGCCGCTTCTCAAGATGCAGGCGAGGGTTCCCTGGCGGCCCTCCCTGCTGCAGCAGCGGCAGAGCTCTCGCTTTGGTGTGGTCAGGAGACATCATGACTCAACACCACGCTGCCCAGCACGGCCTGGTCCTGTGCCCTCTCCACAACGTCTCTGAGGCTAGAGCCCAGTGCGGCTTCCTCTGTGTCCATCCCTCCGACCCAGGGCCTTCCTCCGTCACCGCCCCTCCACCACGCATCATGTCCTTCTCCAGCGACTGGTTTCTCCTGACAACATGTCGGAAGTGCACAGGAGCAAGTGTCGCCACCTTGGCCTCGAAGGAGCATGCTGGCTGCCCTTCTCCCAAGACAGATTGGTTTGTCCTCTGAGCAGTCCCTGGTAGTTGCAGCATTCTTGGCCACCCCCATGATTTGAACACATCCATTCTTCTTCAGCCTTCCTTAGTCAACGTCCCACTTTCACGTGCAGATGAGGCAGTGGGAAATACTGTGGCTTCTCCCTTTAGTCCTCAGAGTAGCCTCTGGCCTTTTCGAGACTTCAAAGAGGGCTTGAGCAGCAGACCGGCCTGGTGCCTCTGGGCTCCAACATGAGGAATTCCCAACAGCTTCAACCTTTGGTCCATTTGTCATGATGACACGGGTGATTGTGAAGATGTTGATTTTCTGTACATTGAGGTGTCCATCCTCCCTGAAGGCTGTAAGCTTTGATCTTTCTGAAGGATGGCTTTAGTGCAGCCGTTCTGAACCTGTGGGTCGTGACCCCTTTGGGGGTCAAATGACCCTTTCACAGGAGTTACCTAATACATTTTTCGTCTGAGATATTGACATTAAATTCATCGCAGTAGCAAGAGGACAGTTATGAAGTAGCCACGAAAATAACTTTATAGCCGAGGGCCACCACACCATGAGGAACTGTAGCAAAGGGTGGCGGCGTGAGGAGGGTTGAGAAGCGCAGCTTTGGTGGATCAAATGGAGAACTCTCGCTGCCATCCAATCGATTCTGACTCACGGGGATCCCACACGACAGAGCGGAACTGTTCTTCTGGGCCACCAAGGCAAGCAAGCAAACAAACAAAAACTCAAATAGACAACGTAAGTGTGTTTGGGGGAACAAATGGGGGCACCAGTGTTGGTGCCAGGCGACAAGTCGAGCAGTCCTGAAAGGGGGAGTGAGGATTAGGAGAAGAAAGACACTGGGAGGGCCACAGTGAATATTGAAGCCCTGAGTTTATTTTACACCTTGCTTTTAACAATCCAGAAACAACTCAGGGTCATGTTGTCTCACAACCAAGCAGGTGTGCACACCAACAACTTCTATGTCCTGCCAAGTCAAACATCCTTGAAACCATCTCAGGACGGAGAAAAGGTCTCTGTTCTTGATTGCGTCTACAATGTTAAACCGCAAGGTTAAGCAACAGATACTGGCGTTTAAGTCACAAAGTCTTTAACTATTTCAAAACCGAGCTTTAGTGGCCTACAACACATCAGGAGCCAGACTCCAGGACACAGAATAGTGACTGTTCATTATTAAGTGCTCGGTCCCCTCCTCAGGGGCCCTGGAGATGTCACAGTTAAACTCTTCATTCCTAAGGTTGTCAGGTCAAGCCCACTCAGTGTCTCAGCAGGAGGAGGCTGGGTGAGCTGCGTCTGTAAGGATGACAGACAAGAAAGTCCCCATGGGGCAGCTTCACACTGTCACACTGGCCCTTATGAATCAGAATGGACTCACTGATCCCCTCCCCCCAACCTAACAGTTCAGACAAATACCCACATGTTGTATCAGTTTCCTATTGCTGCGGTGACCAATTACTACGAAGCCGTGCGCCTCAAATAGCAAACACTTTTTTTCTTAAGGTTCTAGAGGTCCAGTATCCCAAAATCCAGCTCAGGGGGTTAAAGTCAAGAGTCGGGCTGAGGTATTCAGGGAGACTCCGTCTTCTTCCTTTTCCCAGCTTCTAGAAGCCACCCACTGGGGGGAAGGGGGGCTCGTGCCCCTCTCTCAGCAGCCCCCTCCCTCTGAACACTGCTTCTGCGGGAGCCTGTGTGATGACCCAGGCTGTGGGTCCATGTGAAGAGCCTGAATTCAATTTTCCCTGGACAGTCCCTGCCACCATGTCAGATAATACAATCAGAGGTTCCAGGGAATAGGGGTGGGCTTTTTTTTGGGGGGGTGGGGGGATTATTTTGCACCCCACACATGTAATCCTTAGCTCTCGCAGATGACATCTTCTGCTCATGGTCTTCACTGAACAGATAAGAAATGGAAGCATAGCAAGGTTATTTACCTTGCCCAAGTCAAGCAGCTAGGACGTGGCAGAACTGGGACTCCCAGCTGGGGCTGTCTGCTTCCAAAGGTACCTTGCACAAGACCAAAGCCAGGTGCTGGCTCAAAGGGGAGAGGCCCAGAGGCCAGCCTTCCCAAGGCCCAGCAGGCTGGTCTACCGTAGCGGGGAGTTTCAACATCAGCAGATGCTGGTTTCTGCTGAAGCCCAGAGTTCTTAGGGTCCTAGTCTGGCCCCTAAATCCCAGAGGTAGCGGCCAAATGCCTTCTGCTCTGTTTGCCTGCCTCACCTCTTCAATGGCAGGCGCAGAGAGGCTGGCGTCCTTAGGACCAGCCCCAGCTTGGACTGGGTCTGTGATTCGGAGCCTGGCCTCCACCCGGTGTTGGCGGTCCTGGGCCTCCCAACAGAACCCTGAGCCAGCGCCACCCCCGACGCCAGCATGCCCAGGACACTGCACACAGGGGCGCAGCAACTTGACGCGAGGACCGGTCTTGTCCCCACCTCCCAGGTAGGAAAATGGGGCTCAGAGACAGCACCTCGTGGGCTCCAGCGTTTCCAGAAACTCAGAGGCAAAAGGAAATGAGCAGCCAGGTGGGCAGCCACCTCCGGATCAGCCCCCACCCTTCCCTGTGTACCAACAAGCGGAAAGCAGGAAGATCAGAGCTTCCCTCCCAAGAGAGGCCCTCAGGGCTCAAGGAGAGTTCTTCATGCAGAGAAGATGCCACACACACACACACACACACACACACACACACACACACACACACCTTTTTGGTGGTAAAAAACCTTTCTGGATCACAGTGGAGAGAAAGGAGTTGTTGCTTGTTGTACAGTTAACAAGCTCAGCTATGGACTGAAAATCTGGAGGTTCCCCTCCCCGCAGAAACACCTCAGAGGATAGGCTGAAAGCATCCAGGCCAGCGGGGGAACCCCCTATGGAATGCGGTTGCGCCCTGACACCCTGACACTGAGTGCCTAGTCTTTTGTGACATGGCACAAATAAAAGTTGGCCACTTTCCTATTGGTCCTTAAAACTCGTTTTGAAATGCTAGCGATCCCTGAAATCACAATGCCTGGGACCCACTGAGCATCACCACCCCCCCCCCCACCCCACCCCATGCAATTGCTGAAGCCCCAAGCCCCAGATTTAAGGTCTGAGGAGGCCTGCCCATGGGCTGGAGAGAGGGCTGCAGGAATTGGTTGGACAATGGTTCTCAACCTGTGGGTCTGGACCCCTTTGGGGGTCAAGCAACCCCTTGCCAGGGGTCACCCGATTGATAACAATAGCAAAATTATAATTATGAAGTAGCAACGAAAATAACTTTATGGTTGGGGGGCCAGCACAACACAAAGAACTGTAGGAAAGGGTTGCGGCATTAGGAAGGTTAAGAACCACTAGATAGAAGATAGTGTTGGGGGGGGGTGTATCTGTGCCTTCGCAGGGGAGGGAAGGAAGGGGGTCCGTGGAATGCAAGGAGAGGGCAGGAAATCTCCTGACCTGGGACTCCCACAGCTGTCCCCTCCCCGCTACGCTGACGCAATGGGCACACCCCCACGAGGGAGACCCACAAGTCTGCAACCACTGCTCTCCTGCCCCCACCTGAACCCTTGGCCCCTGGCCCTTCGGGCCCTGTAGCTTCCTGTTTGCCCGGCCCCTGAGGACCTAGAGCTGACCCTTGAACCCCACGTTCCACATCACCTGACCCGTGAGCAGCGACACGGCCCAGGCTCAGCTTATCAGCCTCCCTCCTAGCCCTGCCCCCACCTGGGGACATAAATAGGTCCAGGGGAGAACTGGCCACACAGAGGTGCTGAGACTTCGGAGAACGCAAGGTAAGAACTGCTCCCGGTCCTCACCCCCACCACTCGGCACTGGGGGTGCGTGCAGGGACTGGGTACCCAAGGGCTTCCCCTCTTCCCCTCCAGGTGACCTTCAAAATGAAAGCCGTGGTGCTGACTTTGAGTGTGCTCTTTCTGACGGGTAGGTGGCCCTGAACCCGGGGAGTTAGCCCCCTTCTCCCTCTTCCTTCCGGCCCTCTCTCCTTCGGGGGTGAGGGCACAGAAACCACATTCTCACCACCCCCTCACCCCACCTCACCCAGGGAGCCAGGCTCGGCACGTCTGGCAGCAAGATGAACCCCAGCCCTCCTTGGCCAATGTCTTCCTGGACACTGTCAAAAACTTGGGCAGAAGCTACGTGAGCCAGCTGGAAGACTCCACCATGGGCAAACAGCTCAAGTAAGGGCTCAGCCAGGGGCCTGCAGCGTGGAGGGCCGGTCCTGGGGGTGGGGTGTGGACAGAGACACCCATTGGAAGATGTCACCAGGCTGGCCACGTCCTCCCCAAGCAAAGCCTGGATGTTGAAACTGGAATGGGACCTCAGGTTTGATCAGAGAGCCCCGGCAAGGGGCAGCAGGGCCAGCGCCGACC
>PVJH01023834.1:0-34129 GCA_004026705.1 Nesogale talazaci
TCCCAGTCCTCTTCAGACTATCTATATTGTATTTTGATCTATACAGTCAAAGGCCTTTTCATAGTCATTAAACACAAGCAAATATTTTTCTTGGGTGTTCTCTGTTTTCAACCAAGATCCATCTGATGCCCACAATTATATGCCTTGTCCTGAGCCCACTTCTAAATTTGGTTGGGATTTCTGGAAGACATCTATCAATGCACTGCTCCAATCATTTTAAAAATTACCTTTAGCAAAATTTTACTTGAATGTGATATTAGTGATATTGTTCAATCATTTTTATATTCTGTTGTGTCACCTTTTTTAAAAAACACAGATCTCTTCCACTCAATTGGATTCCAAGTTTCTTGGCACTTCAACTGATGATATATTGACCAATTATTTTTGGTACAGTGATTCCTGGTATCCTTTCCATCTCCTTTTGATGCTTCCTACATCATTCAATATGTTGTCCATAGAACTATTCAAGATTGCAACTGGAAGCTTAATTTTTTTTTCTTCATTTCTTTCAGTTTGAGATGAGCTGAGCATGTTCTTCCCTTCTGGCTTCATAACTCCAGGTCTTTTCCTATTTTATTATATTGCTTTACCTTGTCTTCTCTACCTAGCTTTCAAAACTTTCTACCTAGCTCTTTTAGTTCATATTTTTCCCACTTACTTTAACTACTCTACCTTCTTCAGACATACATTTTGATCTTTTCTTTCTTTGTCTTTTTAATGACCTTTTGCTTTCTCTATGTACGATGTGCTTGAGGTCATCCAACAATTTATCTGTTCATCAGTCACAGTGCTTCATATTTGTTCTTGAGAAGGCCTCTAAAATCATGTGGAATATACTCACAGTCATATTTTGACTCTGTGGGCTTATTCTGATTTTCTTCACATTCAAGTTGAACTTATGTATGAGCAGCTTATGAGCTATTCCCCATCGGCTCCTGGCCTTCTTTGGGCTGATGGTATTGACATCATCCATAGTCTCTTTTCCAAAATGAAATTAATTTGATTCCTATATATTCTATCTGGTAGGGTTCACCAGAAAAGTAGTTGGTCTTGTAATATTCTACCATGTAATCTATAGTTCATGTCTATCATCAGGGCCATCTTTTCTAGCTACTTTGTTTCCAGTTTTCACATTCCAATAACCAAGAATTATTATTTTACCATGATTGTATGCTTAATTAATTTCAAATTGATGAAGTTTTTAGAATACTTTAATTTATTCAGAAATATAAAGTATAGTTATATCAACTGGCCTTCCTTATATGTACATAGATATTATCTATTTTCCATTTTTCTAGGTTCATACTTCATACATCCCACATTTTTTATTATCAATGCATGTTAGTGGCTGTTTCTTCTTATTTTGAGTGGTTCTGTCAGCAAATGAAGATTCCAAGAGTTGTGCTCCATTCACATCCTTAAGGTTCTACTTAGAGGAGGCATTTCTGTCTGTGTGATATTTTGAGTGTCTTCCCAACGGAAGGGTTCATTTCCTAGCACTACCTCAGGCAATGTTCCACTGCTATTCACAAAGTTTTCAGTGGTTGATCCCTCAAAAAAAAAGTATCACCTATGCCTTCTTCCTAGTTTTTTCTTAGCCTGGGAGCTCCCACTGGATGTTATTCATCCTAGACAACTGGAATGGTATTTGAAATACCAGTGACTTCACTTCCAGCATCACAGAAACAGCCACGCCATGGAGGAAAACAAACCGGCAGGTGAGTGTGGAAAAGTCCGCTGGGTTCATCAAAGGTAGGTACCAAGTAAAAACAAAAAGCCAAACTCACTGCCGTCGAGTCCATTCTGACTCATCGTGACCCTACAGGACAGAGTACAACTGCCTCCGTGAGTTTCAGAGACTGAAAAGCTTCACAGGAATACAAAGCCCTATTCTTTCTCCCAAGGAGTCAAGAGTGGTTTCAAACTGCTGACCTGGCCCAACTCATAACCACTACACCACACATACTACTTAATTAGCTACTAACATAACCACTACACCACCATACTACTACACATATACTTAGTTAGCTATTAACAAATAAGGACAAGATAGGAGACTCACAGCATGCAGTAATTTCCCCAGGTTGCGGTCTCAAGGTGGTAATAACCCCAAGCTCACGAGTGCCTCTAAGAACGAGCACAAGATCTCACACCAGAGTTCTGCACTCTGCTGTCCACCCTGTTATTGCATTCTCACTTTTGCATCCTTCCTCCCCAGCCAGGAATGGAGTGACTATATCAGTTGCTAATTTGCAGCAATTGAAGAGACCCTGAACAATTTACCGGTGACAGAGCTGTGTAGGAGAACTGGAAAATGAGACTACAACAGACCATACCTTATGGGATATAGCAAAAGCAGTTATCAGAGGACGTTTGACTGATACACTAGCACAAAACCTCAGCAACTAGAAAAGAGTCAATAGAACAACCCCTCCAATGGCATAAAAAAAAAAGAAATAATAAAAATTAGAGCAGAGTTAAATGAGTGGGAAGACAAAAGAACAATGCAAAAAATCAATGCAGCAGAAAAGCTAGTTCTTTGAAAGGATCAACAGACCACTGGCAAACCTAACCAAGAAAAAGAAGAAACAAACATCAATAGCCAGGATGAGGGATGAAAGCAGGGAAATCACAATGAAACACAATGAGATTAAAAGGATAAATGCAAAATACTATCAAAGCCTGTATTCTAATGAGTTCAACAACATGGAAGACATGGACAAATATCTAGGAAAATAATCTCTCCATAGGTTATCCAGATAGAGGTTCAGAACCTCAAAAGACCCAAAGCAAAAGAAGAAATAGATATGGTTATCAAGAAACCACCAATGAAAAAAGCTCCCAGACCAGATGGCTTTACAAGAGAATTCTACCAAGCACTCAGGGAAAAGTTGACACCAATCCTCCGCAAATTATTCCAGAGACTAGAAAAATAATTAACCAATTCCAAAACTCATTCTGAAAATCAGAATAACTTTGATACCCAAACAGGGCAAGGATCCCACAGAAATAGAAAACCGAAGACCAATATCTCTAATGAACATAGATGCGAAAATTCTTAACACAATATTGTCCAATAGGATACAAAAGTATGTAAAACATATCATCCATCATGATCAGGTAGGAGTCACTCCAGGAAAGCAGGGGATGGTTTAATATCTGAAAGTCCATCAATATTATTCTCCACATTAATAAGAAAAAGGATGATAATCACATGATAATAACAATAGATGCAGGAAAAACATTTGGCAACATCCACCATCCATGCCTAATTAAAACATTCAAGAAGAGAGGAACAGGTAGGGGATTCCTCAAGTTAGTACAGCTATTTATGAAAAGTCAATATCCAACATTACAGTCAATGGAGAAAAGATTAAAACAATCCCACTGAAAAAGGGGACTAGACAAGGATGCCCCTTATCTCCAATTCTTTTCAACATCATACTGGAGGTCCTAGCTAACAACATAAGACAGCAGAAGGACATTAATGGTCTCCAGTTGGGAGAAGAGGAGGTAAAACTATAGCTATTTGAAGATAACATGATTCTATACATTGAAAACCCCCCAAATCTCCACAATAGGAGTAATGGCAGCTACTCAATCTCCAAACAAAATTCACTGTTATCAAGTTGATTTCAACTCTTAGTGGCCCTATAAGATTGTGATAGCCCAGGTGGACAAGAGAAACAAATTCATAGACACGCATAGGTGTATAAGAAAGAACTTGAAAAGCAAGAGCAGCTGAACATTGATTACCTCATTTGGAAGCACTAACGAGATGAATAGTTCACTGGATGTGGGACACACGCTCACTGCCTGTGAGACATTACTGACAATAAGAGCCCTGGGAGCTGGAGGAGCCACGTGGAGACCCCTGCCAACACTGAGATTAGGAAAAAATGTCATTGCTCAACAAAATTAGCCAATCTCATAAATATAAATACTGCATGAGCTCATTATTATAAAAGAAAAAATCAAGAGAAATGTTTTCACACTAAAGAAGCAGACTTTGTGGTTATAGAGGATTAGGCAAGGAAGAGTGGGGGTGTAATTAATTAAATATATAAAAGATACATCTATACAAAAGCAGGATGGAAAGGGGATTTTTAAAACCTTTAGACATCAAGGCAGGGAGGGGAAAGAAAACCAGCGTGGGAGGGGAATTGATGTGCTTCTCTTTATGAATTTAAACCCATATGGACAACCCCCTTCACAATATGGTTTGATTTTGCTTGGGTTTGAATGTTACATAAATAGAACCAGCCTGCGTAGATACAAAGGGAAAGAAAAAGATCTTTACTATCAACCATAGAATAAAGAGGAGATGCTGAAACTCCGTCTAACATTCTTCAAACACGTTCCCAGGAAAGAGCGGCGTTTGGAAAGGCCAAGTTTCTCCATGAAAGAGATGGATCCCACAGGCTCACACAGCCTGGCAACATGGTGTCTGGGGTCATGATACATTGGAGCCCACCCCAGGGCAAGTCACAGTAACAACAGCAAATTGTAGGGAGGATCTGAGGGCATTTCCTAGCCCACTGGGTGAAGGGAAAAGTCCTTTCTGGACTTGGGGCAGGGCTTAGGTGGTGTTTAGGGGGAAAACCAACCCAGTACAACTGAGCAATTCTGAACTCAGAGAGCAGAAAGTCTGTGAAAGCCGGCTTCCTGCGCTGCCAACAAGTAGCTAAAAGCCAGAGAGTAGCATACACAACAGGTGGAACTTGTGAAAGTGATAAGCTTAGGTTCCATCTCTCAGAGCTCAGCCCAGGAAGCCACCACATCGTAGAGAAGCCGGGAGTCTCCCTCGGTGCCAGAGCACCACAGCACCTGGCCTGTGAAGCAGAGCAGCTGACATAGGTGGTAGGGAGGCTGGCCTGAGGTTACCTCACAGAAGCCTCCGTTCGTCTGTGTGATGCAGGGAAGGTTTCCGATGTGAGTAGAGGGGCACCAAGCGCTGAGATAAAAGTGGGTCCGAAGAGACCTACGGATCAAGATGAGGACGTCCCTGTCTGAAACCTCTGATGGGGACCCACTTGCAGTCAGTAGATGCTGATGCACAATGCACCCAGACAAGAGGGAGGATAGCCGGGCTGCTCCACTGACATGAGAGGTTGTGGAGAGCTACAGGACTGAAACCAGTTACTTCTCACAAGTATTCAAGGTCACAGGAAATCACCAAGGAACTTAGACCATGAAAACTGGCAGGAGAGGGGAACAACAAGAGTTCTTCCTCTGAGGAATCTGCATTAATCTGGAAGAAATTACCGGTGCATTCTAACCCAGAAGTGACTGTAGTTATAGGGGTAGAAATATGGGTGTTAGGGATTGGTTGTGTCCCCTACAGACATGATCAAACCTTAACCCCTACTACCTGAGAATGAGGTCTTGATGGAAATAACTTTTGCAGTTGTATTCTATTAACATAATGCCAAGCTGGAATGGTGTAGGTGGCAATTCAATATGAGTGGTGTCTTATAAAAGAGGAGAACAGACACACAGAGAAACACCAAGTGATTATCATGTGAAGGCAGGGTGATGAATCTACAAGGCAAGAAATGCCCAGGATCCCCAGCTACCATGGGAGGATCAAAGCTACATCCAAAAGGTCAGAGCTGTTGTGGGAGCTGGCATTGTGAGCTTCTCTTCCTAACTTTACCTTCAATGACATCATTCAAAGTGAAACAGCTAGGAGGGGGAACAGAATCTCTCTCAGAAGCCTCAGAATGAATTGAACATGACTGTGGTGATTACATAATCTCTTGTCAACTTGTGAAGGGGTGGAGCCTAGCCTGTCAATCAAGTTTCAACTTAATTTGGAGGTATGACAGAGAGAAATACATCACGGGAGGCCAGATACACACAGACACTGTCTGCTTTGTATACCTGATGACATGATGCATGAAGCTACACTCGAACCCTAGAGTGGGAGGATCCACATGGAGACCAACGCCAGTGCTGAGATGTTTGCATCACCACTGGATCCACAAGACTTTCCACCCAGTGGCCTGTGATCTTCTAAATTTGATGTCATTGCATGTATTTCGTGAGTCCGAAGAGAAATTTATAGATTAGTATCAGAAATATGGGCTAATGGACTAATGGACTGCTCTGGACTGGGCTGAGATGTGTTCTCAATATTCAGTTGCTCTTAAATATAAATTTCTTTCTTATACACATGAGTGTCTATGAATTTGTTTCTCTAGCCAACCCTGACTAACACAAGGTACAAGACCCTGATTTCAGGCTCCCAGTTTCAAGAATGACGAAACTGTGCATTTCTGTTCTTATAAGTCACCAAGGCTGTGGTACTTTGTTAATGCACCCTAGAAAAACCAGTGCAGAGGATTTATGTACAAACTGAGTCCCACTATTTGGGGGTGAGGAGGAAGAGGGATAACATTTCTGCACATCTATCTTGCAATGTGTAAACTGCATCCTGCTGATTAACATTGGTGGTTTGGTTCAGAATTCAGCAAAATGGTGTGATTTGTTTCAATCCATATCTCCGTTTTATGGTTATGGGATATGTTTCCTTATACTGGTTATCTACCTTTAAGCAGTAATCTTTCATACTACACAGAGAGATGAAAATCCAGTAATAGGACTATATTTTCTTTCTCTTTAAATTTCTATTGGCATATAATCCATATATCTTACAATTTAATACAATTTAATCACGAAATTATATTAGTATTCATGCAACCATTACCACAGTAAATTTTAGAACATTTTCTTCTCATACTCGCTGTTAGTTTTCCATTTCCTCACCCCTAACCTCTCCTATCTTGTTCCTAGGTAATTATTAATTCAGTTACTATCTCTGTAGATTTACCTATCCTAGATTTCATATACAGAAAGTCTTACAAGACACAAACAGGAAACAAACAAAAATAAGAATAATGACAAAACAAAACAGAGAAAAACTTCAATCAAAAAATATAGAAAAATATCAAAACTTGAAACAACTCCAAAACGTGTTCAAAAGGAGATAAAATGATGACTTGTCATAAACAATTTTGCAATGCTTTCTGTCTGACAGCAAAGCTATTCATGTGGGGACATTTGATTTTCCATAGTCATCTATCACCTTCTATAAACAGGATGTCAGAACTTAAATGTTGGTACCATTCTATTCCCTCCTTTGGATTTAGATTTTATTATTTGCAATCTTTTGATTATATATATTTGTGTGCTTCTTCCATGTAGACTTAGTTGACACCTCACTTAGTTGTTTTAAGACAAGCCTTCAAGACCCCGGATGCTATTCTTTCTGAGACTCAGGCACCATCTAGTTTCTTCATCATGCTTTGCTAGAGGAGCCATGTCTTCAGAGATATCTTCATGAGGGTAAATAGCAATTAGAACTAAGTGTGAGCGCCAAATCCATTCACAATCATCTATGGTGTGTGTATGCACATACATAAGATGTGTATATATATATAATTTCTCTGGTTCACTGTAGAGACATCATTATCATTTTATGATAGAGAACATTATAAATCATCCCCCTTAGGCATAAAGTGATTCTATTGACTGTGTCATTAGTTTAGCAAATAGTATGGAATTTTAAATAATGTTGAAAAAGGAAATTATAAAAGTATAAACCAGACTTTCAGGCCATAGATATGAATTGTTGACTTATACAGATTAAATTCTTAAGTGACTGGACATGACCCAGAAAATGGGGCTTGGTGATAGGGTAAGACTTTCCATAGTACTTTTTCACAAAAGCAGAACTATACCTACCATAGTAACACATGTCATAGAAAAACAAAGAAGACAGTTAAAATAAAAAATATATGATAACCTGGGCCACCATTCATTAGCTACTCCCAAATCAAGATATCCAAACCAAAGGCCAATGACCACCAACTATATAACCTTGAGATGCAATCATCTATTTATTCTCACACTAGGGCATTTCAGCTTAAGTCCTAGGGAGTATGTCAGTTCTTTACATCTGCTTCAGGCAAGTTTGAGGTAAAGCTCAATTAGTGGGGTTTCCACATTGAATCCTTCTGGCCTGACCTATAAAGTATATTGTGCACCTCGAAACAAGTCTAAAATTCCACCAGTCTTATAGTTCAAGGACTGCGTCACCAAGGGCTGGGTAGAAATCAAAGTCAAAAGTGTACAAATAGAAACACAATACTGGGAATAGACTCCCCTTGGGTTCTATATAAGTATTGTTAAGCATTTTTGTTCCTGATGGGAGGTTGCTCCACCTGGTTTACCAAAAAAAATAAATAAATAAGTGTAGTGGACTTTTCCAAGAAATACGGTCCCCCTGAACTGTCTTGATTGAATTTCCAGTAAGGTTTGCTGATAACGCTTGTAGGAGTGTCTAATTATTTAGGGTAGCCTTAGCACAATTTTGAATGGCAGCAACTGAGTGGTCTTCTTCTTCTCGCCCCACCTTGAGAAATGGACCCCAATTGAGGTGAGATTTCCTCTGCCAAAGTGGTTTTAAGGATGTAGCATATAGTTCATCGAGGAGTCCTGGCGACATAAGATTAAGCATTGCACTGCAATCCGAAAGGTTGGCAGTTCAAAACCACCAGTCGTTCCTTGGGAGAAAGACCAAGCTTAGTACTGTCAAAGACCGTTAGAGTCTCCAACCCTCACAGATGCAGTTCTACTTTGTTCTATAGACCATTGTGAGTCAGTATCGATTCAATGGCAATAAGTCAATAATTGGTTTGTTCATGGACACAAAGTAGGCTTCTCTACCATGTTGCTTGGGAGGCCTGATTAGATTACATGACCCGAGAACAGAAGCATGCCTTCATCTTGGTGCTTACTCTTTTAGTAGTGGTCTCTTACAATATTTGTCCTTTTGTAATGGACTCACCTCATTCGGCATAATGGTTTCCAGTTCCATCCATGTCATAAAGTGTTTCAAGCTTTCATCGATGTTTTATAGAGATGCATAGTATTCCATTGTGTGGTGTATACAATAGTTTCTTTATTCATTCTACTGATTAGCATTTGGGCTGTTTCTAGCTTCTTACTACTGGGAACTATACTGCAATGAACATGGGAGAGCATATATGAGATAGTTAAGGTTTATTGTGCCAACCTTGCCGATAAACATATGTGGTATTAATTGAAGGGCAGAGAGATAATAAATAGCTAAGTGAGTCTCACCTTTCTCGTTCTCTGGTCTCTTGTTCTCTGATGGTCAGACCAGTGTGTAGCTGCCTTAGCTGGCAAGGCAGAGAGACATCCCTGAAGAGAAGGCGCATGAACCTACCCTGGTTCTGGAGCAGCCACATGGAGACACCTGCCAGTGAAGAGAGGCTTACATTGCTCACTGATTCGATTTCCTCCTGCAATTGGCATCATGGCATGTATTTTCTGAGATTGAGGAGGACTTTGTATATTGGTGGCAGACATGTGGGCTAATGTTAGACATATGGGCTTAAACAGCACTGGATTGGGATGTTTTCTTAATGCATACTTACCCTTTATATAAAACTCTCTCTTATATACATTTGAGTTTTTGTGGGTTTGTTTCTTTAGTATACCCAGACTAACACATGATGGCACCTTGGGAGTGGGGTACTGGAGAAACAAATCATAAGATGAAGAGAAGATGTTTGTTTGACCTCTCCCTCATGATAGTTTTCATTCCTTGACTGGCCAGAGGTCAAATAAAGTCACACTGTTTACTGGATTGTTTTCTGGAAAGAACATGGGAAGTTAAAGTTTTGATTATCTTGTTTGGCTGTAGTCTTTGGTTATTCCTGTTTAAAATAGTGAAAATTAATGTGATTATTGAGCTCAGGGGTAGAAATTGTCATTTGAATTTCTCAGAAACCATGCTGCTTAAGGAAAATGGCTGACAGAAGGTCAAATGCCTGACAGAAAGCCTGGATCTGGTCTAATGTTCTCAGAGATCAAATCCCATATTTTTTTATCAATAGAATATTTTTGTGTGTGTGGGCATCACTGCTTTCTGGCAGTGGGAGTAGGAGGCCCAACCCCACTGCTGGAATTGAACCTCCGTCCCAGTAGGCTGCAGTCCCGTGCACAACCACTACGCCACCAGGGCTCAACCCTCAATAGAATATTGTAGATAAGGATTTAGACAAGCTAGATAAGGGTTGAACTTGACTGTTTTAAGAATTTAATTTAGTATCTGATTCTATTTTTGTTTATATTGATTTTTCTGCTCATTACAGATATAATGATTTATAGAAATGTTTATTGGAAACTATGAAAGTAGAAAGTTTGTAAGCCCACTTGCTTTCAGCCATTAGAATTTAACCTTCCGTGAGGCTTAGGCCATGCCTGCAAATAATGCTTTGAAAAGATATGTCCTACCCAGTACTTTAAAGTACTCAGGACATTTGTATTCTAAGAGACTTGTCTGGGAGCAAGATTGACAGATTGAAGAAAAAAGGAATGCTGTATTTTGGAATTTTTAATCAGTGGTTTGTCCAAGTGGCTGGAAAGAATATGGAACCATGAACAAAACTCCTCTCTGGGACTGAAAGTAAAAGGGAATCTGTGGGCAGGCTGATGTGCTCATTAGCTGCCCCCCTGGATCCACTTGCTGAGTGGAAATAATAGAAATGCAGCAATAAAGAGATGGGTTGAGTCTGGCCACTGACAACTGTAGACCTGGTTCACAGGAATTAGAGGAGAAGAGGAGAGCTTTGACTGCTCTGAAGTTCATGACCTAGCATAAGGGGGCTACGCTTATCAAGCATTTGTGACAAGTCCATGGTCTAATGGCAAGGCAACCAATGGCACCCTGGTGAGGCGAAGGGAAGCAGCTCACATTAAGTTGATGAGAACCCAACCAGATGACGAGAAGATTTTTGAACCTGTGGAGTGGTGCATATTGCTGCTGACTTTGGAGATGGCCTGTCCTGATATGACTTGACTTATGGGAGCAGATTCACAAGGTCCCACTGGAATGAAGATCATTCACTTCAAAGAAAATGATTGTCTCCTCAGTGGACATAATAGAAATTGGATACCCAAAATTAGGGGGAAAGGGGCATGAAGTAGTTGGCTTACAAGCTTTAATAGAGTTATAGGATTATGGTGTAGGTGTTACTTAACTGTTAGGCATAGAATATTGTTATATTGTTATATTGTTCCCTTATAGAATATTATGGTTCAATGAGGGTTGGACACATTTTGAATTGTATGCATTTTAGTTTTACCCTGCTAGGTACAGATATGAATTTATTATTGTTTTGTTTTAAAATTATATATGGCTAAGGAGTTGTGTAAAGGTGTCAAGTTGACAAGAGGTGGTCTGTGGCAGTTACACAATCTGGTGTCAATTTGAGAATATTAAGAGTGAAGGGGTGGATGTTAGCCTGTCAATTGGGTCACAGCTTGATGAAGTCATTTGCCTACGGGAGCTAAATAGTTCACTGGAGGCCAGACACCCACTCATTCCCTCTGAGACAATCCTGTTGACAGTCAGGTGGAGCTACACTGACAGATACAGCTAGAGCCCTGCAGCCACACGAGCCACATGGAGACCCATGCCAGCACTATGACGCTTACACATGGAATCACTATACTAAAAGAACTGATCAACCTTTTACATTTTCAGGAGATAGCGTATGAGCAGGAGCCCATGGTGCCGAAGGAAGAAATTTCAATCTGCACTGAAAGCATTAGCTAAAAAAAAGAAAAACGTAAGTACTGAAAGCAGTGACTCATTTGTGTCAGGAAATTTGGAAAACAAGTATCTGATCAACTGACTGGAAGAGATCCATATATGAAACCATTCTTTAAAAAAAAAAAAAAAGATGATCCAAGAGCATGTGCAAATTATAGAACAAAATCATTGGTATTCACACATGTAAAATGCTGCTGAAGATCACCCACCAAGGTTGCAGCAGTACATTGACAAGGAGATCTCAGAAGTTCAGGGCAGAACCAGAAGAGCACAGGAAACAAGGGATACCATTACTGATGTCATGTGGATCTTGACTGAAAACAGAGACTACCAGAAAGATTTTTTTTAAGAAAATTGCTATGAAGTCTTTATTTTTATTTATTTTTTAAATCATTTTATTCACGGCTCTTACAACTCTTATCACAATCCATACATAGATCCATTGTGTCAAGCATTTGTACATTTGTTGGCATCACCATTTTCAAAACATTTTCTTTCTACTTGATCCTTTGATGTCAGCTCATTTCCCCCCAACTTCCCCACTCTCTCTCCCTCGTGAACCCTCGGAAAGATTTTTTATGGATTATACTAAGACATTTGATTCTGTGATAGCTTTGGATACCAATCTATGGATAGCTTTGAAAAGAATGGGAATACCAGAATGCTCAATTTTGCTTAGGCAGAACCTGTACATGGATGAAAAGGCAGTTGTGCTAAAAGAACAAAAAAAAAATACTGTATGGTTCAAAATCAGGGAAAGTGTGTGACAGAGTTTTGGCCTCTCATCATACTGAGTCAATCTGCGTGCTGAACGAATAATCAGAGAAGTTGGGTCATAAGAAGAAGAATTTGGTGTCAGGCTTGGGAAAAGGCTTATTAACAACCTCCAAAATGTGAATGATACAATCTTGCTTTCTCAAAGTAAGAAGAACTTAAAGCGCTTGTCTACGAGGATCAAGAATTATAGCCTTCATATGGGTTACAAGTCAATGTAAATAAAATAAGGATCTTCACCACTGGACCAATAGGTAACATCATTATAAACAGAAAAAAGTTTGCAATTGTTGAGGATTTATCTTGCTTGGATCAACATCAGTGCTCGTGGAAGCAGCAGTTGAAAGGTCAAACAATGCATTTCATCAGGTAAATATTTTAAAGTGTTGGAAAAGTAAGCATGTCACTTTGGGCACTGAAGTACGCCTGATCCAAGCCATGGTATTTCCAATTGCCTCGTATGTTATGAAAGTTGGATTTTGAACAAGGAAGACCAAAGAAGAATTGATGCATTTGATCTGTTCTGTTGTAAAAGGACACTGAAACTATCATGGACTGCCAAGAGAACAAACAGACATATCTTGGAAGAAGTCTAGGCAGAAGACTCCTTATAGGCAAGAATGGAGAGACTTCCTCTCATGTGCTTTGAGCACATCATCATGAGAGACCAGGTCCTGGAGAGGGACATCACGGTTGGTAAAGTACCTGGCAGTGAAAATGAAGAAGGCCCTCAACTAGTTAGATGGAATAAGTGACTAAACAATGGTCTCAACTATAAGTCATGGTGAGGATGACTCAGACCCGGGATGCTTCATCGTAGGATTGCTAGGGCTTGGAACCAACTCCATAGAATCTCAGAACAACTTGTTTCGAAGAAGAATATAATCAAAGAGGAGGAAAGAGAGGAAGGAGGACAGGGAGATGAAAGGTGGTGGAAAAAAGAAATAGTCGAGGAGAAAAAGAAAAACATAAAAGGTGGATGTAAAAACAGAACAAAACACACTCACTGCTATGGAGTCCATTTTGACACATAGTAACCCAATAGGACAATGCAGAACTGCCTCTACGAGTTTCTGAAGCTGAAACTCTTGACAGGGGTAATAGAAACCCCGTCTCTCTCCCCAAAAGTGGCCGATGTTTTCAAACTTCTAACCTTGCATGTGACAGCCCCACTGAAGATGAGGGTGTGAATTAGGTGTGGGTCACAGAGTTCTGTCGCTCTGGCATCACGAATATGGACGAGTCTGTGCACACAAGAATACATTGTTAAACAAGGAGAAGCCCTTGTTTGCGGGAGTATGCTGAAATCTACAGACCTGCCTGTGTTTGCGTGGATGGAAGGAGTAGTCTTCAGAAGATGAGGTTGCACCAGAAAGAAGAGGAAGTGGGAGAGAACTGGTCAAAAAAAGTATTAGGACAAATGTACAGAAATCACACCACTTTGTGGGTGGGGATTCCTGCTCCGTTCGGTAGTGTAACTGTGGGTGTTAGCAACATGGGGGCGTGGTGGGGAAGAAGCTGCTGGAGAAAAGGCAAGAGAGGAGGAGGAAGGGAGAAGGGGGTATCAAAAATGTAGCATGGGTGCTGAGAAGGTCTGCTCCATGTTGCCCTCTTGGTCCTGTATGCAAGCAGGTCCCCCAGAGTCCATCCAGCAAGGTAAGAAGTTTGGCCGGATGGATTGTCTCGGGGAGCCATGAAAACTCAGCAGGGCTGGAGAAGACAGTCTGTCTGTAGGCAATGCAGCTCTCACTCTTGAAGGAACTTTGATCTACTTCGCCGGCAGGGTGTGCAGGTCTTCTTCCTCCTAAAGCCTCACTGGTTGTGATTGAGGAAATCTTCCCGTGCTTGTTATCTGGCGACCATCTCTGCCCATCTTTTGCTGAATACGCCTTCCATGTCAGTCAGGTGTGCAATAACTGCTTTAAAATGGCTGCATTTCTGACAGGGTTTTTCCAAATGTGGATGACTAGCTTGGCCTTGAAGTTATTGAAGAAAGGCCTAATGTCATTCTAGGGGCTATGAAGCACATTCCTAGATACCAAATGCTTTAAACCTGACTCTCAGACCTTAGTGGCCCTGAGATCACTCTAATAAGCTGGGGGGCTTTCAAATTGCTGTGCCAAACCTTCAAAATTTGGGGATCTTGAATAGGGAATGAGAGTTGACCTTCCTAACAAGATCTTCAGTGATATGGATGCTACTGTGCTGAGAACCAGGCCAAAAATCCCCTCCCTATTTCTTCAAAGCCACTACGACATAATGAGTAGAGAACATCCATGTGAGGCTGGTTTCTCTAGAGAAGCAAAACCAGTGACACTTATATAAGAAAGAAATTTATATCAAGAAAGAACAATCCACACAGCTGCAGAAGTGGAAAAGCCCAGTCTAGCTTAAGATCATGATCAAATGCTAAACTGGATGCCCTCCCACCTCTTGCAGCTGCCTACAAACAAGAAGCCGGAAGATGAACCAGGAAGCAGGCTGGTAGAGGTCGAGCCAAAAGAATCCAAGGTTACCAGTAACAGAGCAAGGCAACAGTTCCCAGGGTCAGGAGGCAACATGGCAGATGCTCATCAGAGCCCCCCCACAAGAAACCAGATGGAAGATCCGCGCCAGGAAGAAGAAAGGAGAGGAGTTTTCCTCCACAACATCGACCTCTACATATGAACTCAGTGGAACTCTCAAGGAGATTTCATCAGGGGTTGCTCTCCACCCTGATGCTTCCACAACTGCTTGGCCGCTCACAGCAATTCCATCTGAGAGTCGTTTACATTGTGTTATGCCACAATGTGCGGAAGGTCACAACTGTCTAACTATTGAAAATCCTGGCCCCGTCAAGTGGGCACAAAACCTAACCATCACAGCCTCCTTAGCAATGTATTCAGCTGCAAAGAACAGAAAACTCTACCCATCCTGGCTAATACAGATAAGGAATTATCTGGCAGTATACAATCCATGGAGGGAACAGTTTTTTCAGGGAGAAAATAGAAGTCCTGCTAACTATCTCCTTCCCAGTGGCGAGCTGCTAAATGTTTAATAACTTGCTCTCGGGAGGTTAGGGGAGAAGATCTGTTCTGTAGCATTTGCTGATTTCCATGCTGTAACTATTCCACCATGATGACATCACTGAAGGTGGGGTTAGGAAGAGATGGCAGCTCTAGAAACACATCTAACTTGTTCAAGGTGTATTATTAATTCTCAAGCTCCTAGCGCCTGTTAACTGCAAACGTTCTCTCTAACAGAAAGACCCAGCATTTTCCCAGTAGTCTCACCCAACAACAAATTACTACTATGCCTTATTGGCCAAAACATGGAAGGTGTCTTCTTTGCTAAAGGATGAATAAAGGTGGAGAGTTATGCCTCTGGCTTATCTCAGTTAGCAAACTGTGTCTGCCCCCCTGCCTTGTGATGACTTTTATCCTCAAGGTTGCTCTGAATTACTTATGTAAAGTTAGAGAGATAGGGAAAACACACTAGACAAAGCCTTGGGTTACCCACTGCTTTGGAAAATTCTATCTATAAGAAAAGTATTTTCCTGGACAATGAGCTAGAGATGTGTCTGATTTGTCTAAGGTCTGATGAGAATTTTCAGCTAATGACACATTGCTGACACAGCTACGACTGGGAGTTGAGTTGATTAAAGGTTATCCACAAAGAACTGTTTTCCTGTTGAAGTCATCCATTTTACTCTCCTAGCTGAGGGAGAAACTGAGTTACCCTAAATCACAGTGGGTCAAGAAGAAACCTGTCAGCAGGACTTTGTAAATACTCCTAACATCCTCGATAAATCAGACATCTTTCCCCATTTTCCAGAGCCCACATAAAGGAATTGAGGCTGAGTGTAACTCCCGTGGCTGTCTGGCAGCGAAAAGAACATTGGGACTGAAGTTTGCAAGAACAAGTTCTAATTCATTCTGTCAAAAATGGAATTATTCTCTGTGACCTTGAACCAGTCACATTTCTTCTATCAGCTTCTGTTAGCGCATCTGTAATTGAAAGGGTTGAATCATGTCTTTGTTTTATGGGTTGGTCGTCTGAGTGCTTTAGCAGGAAAAGCAGCTGGACATTTTTAGGTGACTGGAGTGAATAAAAAATTAGGCTTCAATCACACTGCTGTTATTATTAAATGACCACCTAATCAGATCTATCTTTCATCCCAAATTAATCTGTAATGACTTAAATTGCAATTTACCACTTGCAAAATGCTTGCTTCTACATTTTCCCCATTTTTTCTCTTCAACCCATTTCAGGCAAGTAGGGCAAGCACTATTATCCTCATTCTTTTCCTCCTTGGGATAATGTACAACTTTCAGCAGAGAATTCCATAGTTGGCAGCAGTAACTCTCAAAGACGGCCCCGCATGCCCACAATCATGATCTCTAGCAGGAATGTAGCACAAATACAGGTTACTGGCCCCCTAGCACAGCCCACATAAATCAGAATCTCTATGGCTAAGATCCTAGATCTACATTTCCAATAACAGGACCACGCTATTCTTATGCATCTCAACTTAAAAATAACTAATTTACAGAAATAGGTTCAAGGGTGGTCATGTTTGAGCTTTTATTATCTATCAGACACATTATATAGACTATATCAACTGCTTTACATTTTTTCCCATTTAATGTTCTAAGCAACTCAGTGACATATGTTTTATTGTGACCCACTGTATATAATAAAATGTCAGCTTAACCTTTTCTAAATGTACATTCAAATGTACATAATGTCACTTTTTTCCATTTTATGTGAACTCTTTTTAAAATTCAATAGAGGGGGCTCTTACAAATCTTATAACAATCCATCATTCAATTGTATTAAGCACATTTAAACATATGTCACCACCAACTTTTCCCAAATATTCTCTTTATAGTAAAGAGAATTGTAAGCCCTTGGTATCAGCTCCTTTTTTCCCTCTATCCCTACCCTCCCACCCTTGTGAATCCTTAATCAATTTTATATTATTGTTATTATTTCATGGCTTACACTTTCCATTGTCACCTTTCACCCACATTTCTGTTACTCAGCTCCCTTGTGAGGAGGGGAGGCTACATATCCAACATTGTGATGGGTTCCCCCTTTCTCCACTTTTCCCCACCCTTCCAACATCCCCTTCCCCTCATGATAACACTACTCACACTACAATTCCTGAAGGTTTTACCTGTACTGAATTCCATGTGCGTACTGATATATATACTCCAGTCTAACTGAATTTGTAAGGTTTAGAACTGGATCATGGTCGTGGGCATGGGATGGCGGAGTTAGCATTTAGGAACTAGAAGCATGTTGTATGCTTCATCATGCTCTACCACAATGTCACATTTTAAATGTTACACTAAATACACTCACCATGCTACACAGCCATCTCCATAATCTAGCTCTAAAAGATATTCATAACTCCCAATAGAAGCTCAGCAACACTTCAGCAATAGTTCCCCTCGTCTTCTCAGCCCCCCCATAACCACTAATAAACTTTTATTACTATACATTTGTTTATTCTAGATATTTCATTGTCCTTTGGCATCTGGTATGTTCACTTAGCAAAATGTTTTCAAAGTTCTGTTTTGGTTCAATTGATCATCTCTATTTCACTTCTCCAGGTTTTACTACCCACTGCAATGGCTACTCAGAACTCATAGACAAAATTCATGATTAAAGGGTTTAAGGAAGTGAACAGACTAGAGTGTGCGTGAGAACTGCTCAGGGTTACGGTGTTTATCAGGAGGTGTTACAAAGTTATGTCTAGTCTGCTAACAAATGCCCAAAGGTTGAGCTCCAGGTCAAAGTTCAGGCTTCATGGGTCAACAAGCCCAGTTTCCCCAATTAAGGGGGGCATCTCACTCTTCTCCTTATTCTGGCTCTTGGTTCTGCTGCTGCTCCTCTGATGTCATCCGGATGCAAAATTCCACATTCAACTCCTGGTTCTTGCTGGCAGTGAGATCCCTCTTCCTGCTACTCAGAGGGCTCATTTTATAAACAATGGGATGGCACTCCAGAGAATCTTATTCAAAATGACTCATGGGAGAATCCTGAGTGTCTTCCCTCCACCTCCTCCCCAAATCCATGCAATGAAAGGTTGTTTGGTGGAAGTTAGGGACTTTGGCTAAAAAAGTACATTACATAATTCACTGCCATCTGTAGCATGTAATGGGACTTTATTTATATTTATGCCTGAATAATGTTCATTATCTGTATATATTGCATGTTATTTATACATTCATCTGTTGGTTGACACTTGAGTTGTTTACATCTTGGGCTATTTTATTTATTTTTAATCATTTTATTGGAGGCTCTTACAGCTCTTATAACAGTCCATTCATCAATTGTTATCAAGCTCTTTTGAATAATGTTGTGACAAATGTAACGGGCAAATATTTATTTGAGTGCCTGCTTTCAATTCTTTGGGGGTATATACCTAAGAGTGGGGCAGATGGGTCATACGGCAATTCAACATTTAACTTTCTTTAGTACCACAAAAATGTTTTACTACTGCGTTATATTATATCCCCACAAGCCATGTGGAAGCGTTCCAGTTTCCCCACGTTCTTGTCAATATTTATTATTTCCTCCTTTTTGTTTCAGGTAGTATCCATAGTACATGGGAGTGGTATCTCATGATTTCCATTTACATCTTCCTAAGGCTAACGGTTTTACGGGCGAATTGGCTATTTGTATATATTCTTTGGAGAAATACCTATTCCAGTCGCATGTTTTGTTCTTGTTGAGTGATACGGGTTCTCCACAAACACTAGCTAGTAAGGCATCATCAAATAGATGTCGTGTCATAGAGCCAATCCCACCTCCAAGCCACCTCACAGAGCAATGTCGGTCCTGGGCCACTCTCGCCATCACTGTCAGGTCGCGTCCATTGTTGTGAGCATCCATCTCATTGACAGTCACCCTCTTTTTCCACGGCCTTCTGCTTTACCAAGGAGGTGTCTTTTTCCCGGGACTTGTCTCTCCTGGTAACAGGTTCAAAGTACTTGAGACAAAAATCTTTCCATCCTCACTTCTAAAGAGCATTCTGGCTGTAATTCTTCCAAGATACATTTGTTCTTCTGGCGATCTGTAGTACTTTAATATTCTTCCCCAGCACAATCACTCTGATGAATTCATTTTCCAGCAGCCCTTCTTATTCATGGTCCAAGTTCCACATGTCTGTAACATGACTAAAGATTCCATGGGTTGGGTCAGGTGAGCCTTAGTCTTCAAAGAGACCTCCTTGCTCTGCACACTTAAAAGAGGTCTTTAAAAAAATAAAAATAAATAAAAGAGGTCTTGTGCATCAGATTTACCTAAGGCAGCTCATTGCTTGATTTCTTACCCGCTGCTTCCCTGGGTATTAGTCATAGAACCAAGCAAGATGAAATCCTGGACAACTTTAATCCCTTCTCCATTTATCATGATGCTATCTCTCTGTCCAACTGTGAGAATTTTTGCTATTTTACATTAGTTGCAGTCCATTAGAAGATTGAAGATTTTAGTCTTTGGTCTTCATAAGTCTTTGGTTGTTAATTAAGTCTTTCTCCACTCCTGCTGCCACAATCTTTTTCATATGCTCCAGTTTCTCTGATTATTTGCTCAGAGAATGAATAAATATGGTAAAAAAAATTCAACGCTGTCTCACAAGTTTCCTCATTTTAAAGCACTAAGTATTCACTTGGTTTATTTGAATCACTGCCTCTTGGTAGACACACTGGTTGCACACGAGTACATTAAAGTGTTCTGGAATTTCATCTTTTTAGCGTTATCATAGTTTGTTAGGATTCACACAGTGTCTTTGCATAGTCAATATAATACAGGTAAACATCTTTCTGGTACTCTTTTCTTTCAGTCAATATTGATGCAAGCAATGATATCAGATATGTGGTAGCCAAATCATTTCTCCATTCTGTAGGCTATTTCTTTACTTTCTTGAGAAATTATTTTGATGTACAAAAGTTCTTCATTTTGATGAATTTATGTCACTTATTTCATTGTTGATTGTTTGTTTTACATTTTGTTGGCATGATACCTAAGAATCCATTGCTTAAAAAAAAAAGTTCTTAAATCTTTTTGTTTATTTCATTCTAAGCCCCATAAGCCTTTTTGATTGTTTGTTCATTTTTGTTTTGTTTGTTTGTTTGTTTGTTTGGGGGGGCATCACTGCCTCTGGTGGTCGTGGGCGCTATACCCAGTGCTGCTCCCGAGAGCGGCCACTGGATTTGAACAGCCAAGTTCGTGTGCCGCAGTCCCGCACTCAACCACTTACACCACCGGGGCTCAGCCCCCTTAAATCTTTTTATATGTGTTTCATTCTAAGCATTCCATGGTTTGATTTATTGCTTAGGCAATTGATGCATTTTGAGTTAATTTTCAAAAACATTTTAAGGTATGAAGATACATTTTTGTTTTGTGGAGGTTTGGGGTCCAGAGAAATCCAATTGTCCCAATCCTACTTGTGTTAGAGACTTGTCTTCCCACTTTGAATGACTTGGCACCATGATCAGAACTTAATTGGCCAAAGTCACACAAGTGTATTTCTGGATTTTCAATTATATTCCATTGGCTTGTATGTTTAGCTTCATACAAGCATTGCACTGTATTCATAAATGAATGGTCTACACGTTTTGATTAAGGTAGCCTTAGCAGATAGATGTTTTTGGAGGTGTTGGGTGTTACAAGCGGCCAGTGTATTTGATTACTGTTCACCCAGCAATGTTCACGTTCACCCAGAGGTACCTCAGACAACTTTAGAACAGTGGTTTTCAACTGTGGGTCACGACCCCTCTCACAGGGGCCACCTGATTCATGGCAGTAGCAAAATGACAGTGATGAAATAGCAACAAAAATATTATGGTCGGAGAGTCACCACAACATGAGGAACTGTATGAAAGGGCCAGGGCATTCAGAAGGTTGAGAATCACTGCGCTAGAAGATGGGCCATTGGAAATCCCATGGAACACAGTTTGACTCTGATATGCATGGGGTTGCCATAAGCAAGGGTTTTGCTGTTTATGACGTGCACAGTATGAGCCTGCCAACATTTTTCAAGATCCATTTGGCTATTTGGGGCCCATGCAATGTCATGTGAATATGAAGATTGGCTTTTCCATTTCTGCAACTGCAACAACAACAAAGCTCTTACCATTTTAGTAGAGATTGTGTGGGGTCTGTAGATTGTGTTGGGGTGCCCTGACACTGTTTACCTGGACCTTCTTTAATTTCTTTTTTATAGTGATAGAAATGTTTATAGGTTTCTCACTTCTCTGGCTAAATTTATTCCTAAGTATTTTTATATTAGATGCTACTGTAAATGGGGTTATTTTCTTAATTTCCTTGTCAGCTTATTCATTTCTGGAGAATAGCAAATAGCTGATATTTGTATGTTGATCTTGTACCCTGAAATTTGGCTGAATTAATTTACTTGCTCTGATAACTTTCTTGTGTATTGTTTGGAATTTTCTACATAAAGAATCATGTCATTTGCAAATAGAAGTGTTTTGCTTCTTACTTTTGGTTTGGATATACTTTCCTTCTTTTTCTTACCAATAGCTCTTCTTAGAACTTTCAGTACAATATTGAATAGTAGTCATGAAAGTGGCCGTCCTATCTTATGCTGATCTTAGGGGTAAAGCTTTCAATCTTTCGCCTTCAAACATTATGTTCAAGTTTTTCATAAATACCTTTCATCCTGTTGAGGAATTTAACTCCTACTTTAAGGATAAATTGCTTTTCTATACCCTCTTTATTTTTAATAATTTTGTATATGGAGAACTTGTTAAGCTATTATGCAAATAATTTCCATACATCACTCACCCAGTTTCCATTGCCTCTGTTGTTATTATTCGCACATCCCTCTGGAAGGTTACATTAGTCAAAATTAAGGAAGCAGTATTGGCTGTAAAAGGAGTCCTGTAGTTGTAGGTTAAGCCTTGGGATGCAAAGTCAGCTTAAATCCAGTAGGTGCTTCTCAGGAGAGAAAGACAAGACTGTCTTCTCCCATACTAGAAACCATATATGGGGTCACTATGAGCTATAGTTAACTTGATGGCATTGAGTTGGGTTTTTTATTGTATGTGAATGCATATATATGACTAATACACATCTATTTATATATATAATCAAGCACATAGGTGTACAGCTATAGATAATTCTTGGGCACAAGCAAACATCTTATAGAATTGGACTTATATTGTTAAAAGCTTATGACCATAATCTCATGGGACATCTTGGTCAATTGGCATAAAATAGTTTTAGGTGATGTTCTATACCTTATGTTAGTGAGTGGTGTCTCCCATCTTAAAAGTTTGTAAGCAACTGTCTAAGATACAGCTGTTTTTCTCCACTCATCTGTAACAGAAGAGAAAGGAGGAAACAAAAGACACAAAGGAGAAACTAGTCTACAGGACTAATCGTCTACATGAGCCAGGAACCCATCTACTCTGAGACCAGAAGAACCAGATTTCATCTAGGTATCACCACCCAACTTTAAAAGAAGGATAACAGCAAATGAGTCCTTATAGGAAGAAGTATGTGGAACAACACCTCAAATTCCTAAAATCAAAAAAGTGATACCTTCGAGATGAGATTGTTTCAGAAGCTGAAAGTCTGGACTTAGGCTGCCAGCTCTCGTGGAAAGTTTTCTCTCCATGTTGGCTCTGGAGGAAGTTTCTTGTCTCTCCAGCTCTTATTTCTTGGTTTCTGGGCCATTTCCATGTGGCTGGACATCTCTCCCTTCCCATCTTTGCTTCCTCGCTTGCTTATTCAATGTCTTTTCTATTTCAAAAAGCCACCCTGGTTGGAGCAATGAGTTAAGCATAAGGCTACTAACACAGAAAAAGAGGGGTTCGAACCCACCAGAAGAAAGACAAAGATCTCTGTTTCTGTACATTTACAGCCTTGGAAACCATGTGGAGCATTTCTACCCTGTTCTGCAGAGCCTGTTCTGTGAGTAAGAATGAACTTGATGGCAGTGAGATTTGAGGTTATATATTTTTAAAGGCTGATTTAAAATATACCATAGACTAATGATGCCTCGTTAATGTTAACGTGCCAGAGAAAACCCATTCCTCAATGGGATGATCAGCCAGGGCATGTTGCTGCTGTTGGGTACTGTTGAGTCCATTCTGACTCACAGCAGCCCCGTGCACGCCAGAACAAAGCTCTGCCCAGCTCTGGGCCGTCTTCACCGTTGTTGTGTCCGAGCCTGTTGTTGCAGCTACCGTACCCATCGATCTTGTTAAGGGTCGTCCTTTTCTTCACTAACCCTCTGCAAGTTAATGTTCTTTTTACATTAACATTTACCTAGTTAATGTTCTTTTCCTGGGACTGATGTCTTCTCATCATATGCCCCAAGTACATCAGACGACATTTTCACCAGCCTTGCTTCTAAAGGAGCATTCTGATTACACTTCTGTGGTAGTAACATAATATGGTGTCAACTTGAGAAGTTAGGAGTGAAGGGGTGGAGTCTGGCCAGTCAATCAACATATCACCAATGAGGTCTCTGTGCGGGCATGGCTTGCTCCTAAGAATCTTGGGAACTCCAGTACTTCCTCCTTGGAAGTGGGAAACACTTTCTCTCTCTCTCTCTCTCTCTCTCTCTCTCTCTCTCTCAGGGGAGACCCTGAGAGATGCTTTACTGACAAGCCATGGAGTGCTGTGTCCTAGGAGCCGGAGAAGTCACATGGACCTATCCTGATGCAATCACACCTCAGGAGCCAGAGAGGCCGCATAGAGACCCCTGCCAGCTCTGAGATGCTTACAACACCACTGGATCCATAAGACCTCCAACCACTGGCCTATGATCCTCCTACATTTGGCATCACTGTATGTATTCCATGAGTCTGAAGAGGACTTTATAGATTAGCATCAGACATATGTGCTAATATTGGACTTGTGGACTTGATCTGGACTGGTTTAGGATGTTTTCTCAATATTCAATTGCTCTTGTATATAAACTTCTTTCTTTTTCATATATGAGTCTCCATGAATTTGTTTCTCTGGTCTACCTGGATTAGCACAACTTCCAATAAATTTTGTATTTAGTGGACTGAATTGTACCTTCTTTATCCTCCACAGAGGAATGTTTCGAAGATGAAAATAGTATTTGTATACTATTACTTTGCTTAAAACTGCTCAATGATTCTTCATTATTTACATTAGTAGTAGAAAGAAACTTATTTACTCTATACCAAATGGAATCCAAATTTTTAGTCGTAACATACAAGACTCTTTGTGATCTAACTCTTGTACACTCTTCATCTCCCCTGTCCATCACCTCCCACTTCTCCCCACAATGACCTGCATTTCATCATGCTGACTACTGTCAACTCTTAGGTGTCCTGTGGCCTTTGTAAACCTGGTGGCTTTGCACGTGCCCTGTTCTTAGTGCGAATGGTGTTGGCTGCAAGTAACAGAAGACTCCATTCAAACTGGCTGATGCGATTAAGATGCCTATACCCTCATGTAGCAAGAAGGGAACCATAGGAAGGCTCATTCAGCAACCCAGCTACAGCCTCTAAGACCCAGTTCTTCTTAGCTCTTGGCTTTGCCATCCTCCATCAAGCTGTTTTGCCTTCGGGTTGACTTCCTTCCAAGTCACAAGATGCAGTCATAGTTCTCAACATCCCAGACAAACAAAACAAGGTCAGAGGCAGAAAAGGGGCGATATCGTCTGGTATTGTTCTATTAAGGTCAAGAAACCTATTCTGAGGACTTCCAGCATGTTCCCTTTTTTGTCTAGTCAGCCACAACTTGTTCCTATGCCCACCCTTCAGCCAGCGCAGGAGCCCTGGTAATAGAGTTGTTATGAGTCGGGCCTCGATCGGTTTGCTTGGCTGTTCAAAATCACCAGTAGCTCCCCTGGAGGAAGACTTGACTTTCCACTCCAGGAAACAGCTGCACCCTCAGAAACCCACAGGGATTTGCTTTGAGTCAGCATTGACACCGTGGCAGTGAGTAGGGGAAGCCAGTCAAACCAAAGGGATAAGCCTACCACAGTTGATTTAAATCTGTCAGTATTTACCTCTGCCTTGGGTCAAGTAGGGGAGGAAACACTTGGGGAAAAAACCCAGCTTTGTAAAGAAGAAAGAAGGTAATGGATTGGGGTGGGTAGCCAACAGTGTCAGCCATTCCATAATCATCGCCTTGTTCTGCTAAACAGATTCATTCTTTAAGACTCAATCCGAAATAATTCCTCTTCCAGGAGGACTTCTCTAACATCAGCAAGCAGAATTGAGGACTTCTGAATTGAGCATCCATATTACAGAGTTCATGTTCTCGATGATAAGACTGCCTAACTCTTACAGGGAGGCAGAATTGATTGGAAAGCAACAAGCTTTTTTTACAATGAGATGTACTACACTGATGGTACCTTCTTCCTTTAGAGAGCATGTTGAGGCCAGCTTTACTGTAAGAAAAAGAGTAGAATTGAAGAAAAAGGATTGATTGAGGAAGAAAGTGGAAGGAAGAATAAACAAAAGGAAAAAAGAAAATAAAGATTGAAGACAATATGAAAAAGAAAAGCAATGAGAGAATAAAGATGAGCTTTGATGGAAAAATTAAAATGATATTGGTGATAGGAGTTAATTGAAGGAAAAAAATAACCTTGGACTGAGCCCCGGTAGTTGAGTGTGAGACTGCAGCCCGTGGGCTTGGCGGTTTAAATCCAGCGAAGGCTCCCAGGAGCAGCACTTGATAGCTCCCATGACCACCAGAGGCCCACAAAAAAAAATGTTCATGGAAAAAAGTAAAAAAAATAAATAAAATGCTCATGGAAAAAAGGTGATCATCTTAAAAAAATAATAACCTCTCTGACTCTAATGCTGTCCATCTATAAAATGAGAATAATTTTACTTCCAAATTGCTGCTTGGGGGGGCATTGGTAGTTCAATGACATAACTCTCTCTTTTCATATGAGAAACCAGGTTTGATTTTGGCCAACCCATATCATGCTAAGAAACTTGGAAATTTAGATGTTACTGTGATACAAAGCAGGTCTCACCAGATTTTTCAGTAGTGCCTAAGAAGAAGAATGGTCTAGTGTTCAAATTCTGAAAATCAGCCAATGAAAATGCAGTGACTCACAATGGTCCAGCCATCCACTGAACTTGGAGATGGATAGCATAGGACAAGGCAGTATTTCGCTCCATTATGCATGAAGTCACCATAATTCAGGGGGCCAACTTGATGCTAGCTAAGAATAACAGGAGCTGCTTTAAAGATTAAAGGCGATGCTATACAGAAAGCATGCAGACAGGTCCTAATAGGTAGTATCTTGTATCTTTTGGGAGAACTTGTTACAAGCGTACTTGTTTAACAAATGTGTTGACAGTTTGCCTCAATCTAAACAAACAAAAAGGTTCCTGAACATATTAAACAACCAGTTTTTTCCATGTCCTGATTTCTTGTGTAGTGTTGACTAAAATAACTCCTCAGTAACATTTCCTAAAGTCGATATTAACAGAACTCTTAATTGAGGCTTTCAACAACCACCCTGCGCTTTAGATCTGCCCTTTCCCCTTCTGCCGCCTTCACGATGCACTCTTCTGCCTTTCCATTCCACCCTCTCCAGCATTCTGGGCTTCATTTCAGATCTGTCCTTCTGAGGTATATCTCCCTCCCCTTCCTAACACGTTTTTGCTTCTAAAAATAGGTGATGTCCCATTGGAGCAAAAACACTTGGCAAATCAGTTAGATTTTATAGGTATGGCTTTATCTGTCTCTGTGAGATTGGGGGATGGGTAAGTGTAACAAAGAAAGACGCTCTTTCTCCAAGCACCCCTGGAAGTCTTTAGAAGCATTAATAAAAACAGTAAAATGATACCTAACAAAAAATGCATATGCTCAGAGATATTAAGTGAGATTCGGTAGAACACTACAGAGTAAATAAAACAGGTAGCTCAGAAGAACACCCAAAAATGTCTTGAGGAAGCATTTAAAAGTCCCCACAGCCATACACTGGGATTTGGCGGTGATCACAATTTAATACACTTCTGCAAGGAAAACTGGAGCATGTAATATGGCTAGCTTTCTTTAGCTTATCATGAATATATCTTCCTTATAATGAAGTCTCCCAGAGTTCTCTTACCTGGACTATCTTCTGGTATGAGATTGATTATTGGCTGGGGTTCTACCCATTTGCAGCTCCTTGTACTTCCTGTGATGCTTTGCAACATTAAAAAGGCAGCTTAATGTTACCTAAAGTATTTTTATCCATTGGATATCCAATGGTTTAGAAATAATCTATTTTCCTAAAGTAGAAAATTTCTATTAGATACAGATACATTATATAATGCTCCTTACAAGGAATAAATTGCTATGTGTGTGAATAAATGTATCCATCTGGACCCTTAGTATGATGACATGACAAGTATATACAAGTATATACTCGTGCACACATTTTTTATCTACATCCTTAAAAATGAGCATGTGTCTACCACTTTGCACTTCTGAAATTCATCTCTGCAGTTTTTTCATTCTAATTTCTTTGAATGAAAGTAGCAAGAATGTAACACAAATCAAAATTATTCAGAGACCTTAGCTTAAAGGTAGACCGATTCAGTATTTAAATAAATTCTATTCTGCTTAATTTATTAGCAGCTATGTTGACCTATCATGAAGTAGTATCTTGTGACTTTTCTAACTTTACATCAAGTTTTCTTTATTAGCTAGAAGGCCACCAACAGATCAACTGCGGGAAATGTAGCATTTGGTCTGCTTCTTTAAAGACTTTTAAACAAACAAAACTCATTGATAGCAAATCTGTGCTGACTCCTCGTGATCCTACAGGACAGGGTAGAACTGTCCCTGTGAATTTCTGAGACTGCAGCTCTTTACATGAGTAGAAATCCTCCTCTTCCCAAGTGCTGACCTTGTGGTTAGCAGTGCAATGAATGTCCACTATACCACCAAGATGCCAGTCTTAGAAACCCTATAATTCAATTTTACTATGTCTTTCTGGTCACTAGGAGTCAGAATTGACCCAACACTAGGGATTTGGGTTTAGAGAGAATCTATCAAGATGACTCTTCTTTTAAAAAATAATTTTTTTTCCCGCATCACTTCCCTGGTGGGAGTAGGAAGCCCAGCCTTAATCCTGGAGAGCTGCTGCTGGATTTGAACTGTCAACCCTGTGGGCTGCAGGCTCTCACACAACCACTAGGCCACTGGGGCTCAGCCAAGATGACTCTTTAGATGTATATATAATTGAAATAGCAAGTCACTTAAGAATGGATATGGAGACCAGGGATAATTAAAAGTATTCTCTACTATAAAATGATTTATCATAGGATCATAAAGCAGGAAGTGTACACCAACATCCCAACATTATTGTTACTGATGGACCACACAACTATTAACTGAAAATTTCTAGTGTTGAGAAACTGAAACCACAGCCAGCATGACTTTCAATCAAGACAATGCTCTCCTCTACCCTGATATTATATCTGTCAATCAATTTCCCTGTAGTTCTGGTATTATTCATCATGCACATGTTTGAATGGTTGATCTAGAATAGTTCACCACTGAACTATTGATCCTTTTTAGAATCTAGTGGAAAAGTTGAATTCCCTTCATAGGAAAAAAACTGTACATGCAAAAATCTTTTTATCAAAATTTCAGGAAGTTTCAAAAATTCTGTGAAACCTATCGATCCATCCATTGATTTTCCTGGCAAACGAAAGAGAAATAAGAAATAGTGTCCATCACATAGAATTTACTTTCTAATAGTAAAGTATGTAAAAATGTTAATAGTAATAAAGTACTTAGTATGTTTGAATGTTAATCATACACTTTGTTGTTGTGTTAGGTGCTAAATGGTTTCTGACTCATATCAACATTATATACAAAAACAAAACAAAACAAAATAACATTAGCTCATCCTGCACTATCCTCACAATTTTTGATGTATTTGAGCACATTGTTACTTTCACTGAGACAATCAATCTTATTAATGATCATCCTCTTTTTCACTGGCCCTGGACTTTCCCAAGCATGATGTCTTTCTGTAGAGCCTGCCCCTGCCGGTGACATGTCCAAAGCATACAAGACTAAGTCTTACCATGCTTGCTTCCAAAGAAAGTTTCTTCTGACTTCTCTACTTTGATTTGTTCTTTCTTCTTGTAGTCCACCAAAGTTTAAATATTCCTTGCCAAAACCACAACTCAAAGGCATCGATTCTTCTTTGGGGCTCCTCATTTCTTGCCCAGCTTTCACATACATATGTGGCCATTGAAAATAGAATGATCTAGTCCAGGTTAACCTTAGTCCTCAAAGGGACATTTTTGCTTCTAAATACTTCAATAAGCTCTTTGACTACAGGTTTTCCCAATGCAATACATTATTTAATTTATTGACCCTTTCTTCCTTGGGTATAGATTTTAGATCCAAGTAAAAGGATATTCTTAACAATTTCAATCTTTTCTGTTTATCTGTGTTGCTTATTGGTTCAATTGCGAGACTTATTTCTTTATTAAAGTGTAAACTATACTGAAAGCTATGGTCTTTTGTCTTCACAGTTAGTATGTCAAATCCTCTTCACTTCCAGAAAGTTTTGTCATCTATATATTACAGGTAATTAATGACTCTTCCTCCAATTCTGATGCCACATTCGTCTTCCTATGGTCCCATATCTTAGATTATTTGCTCAGCTTACAGATTGATAAGTATGATGAAAATATTCAACAGTGACATACAACTGTCCTAATCTTAAGTCATGCAATATCCCCTTGTTCTGTTTGAACAACTGCCTCTTTGTGTACACATTGGTTCTGTCTGAGTACAGTTAAGTGTTCTGGAATTCCCAATTTGTTATAATTCACACAGCTCAGTACCTTTGCAAAGTCAATGGAACACAGGAAAATCTCTTTCGGGTATTCTCTGCTTTTAGGCAAGATCCATCTGACATCAGTAATGATATCTTTCATCGCACATTCTCTTGCAGATCCAGCTTAAATTTCAGGCAGTTATCTGTGGATGTGCTACCACGGTTTTTTTAATTACCTTCAGCAAAATTTTACTTGCACATTGTGTTGCTGATAGTTTGATCACTTCTCTACACTGTGGAGTCACCTTTCTTTGGAATGGGCCCAGACGTGGATCTCTCCCAGTTGTGCAGCTGGCTTTCTTCTAAATGTCTGAGCATAAACAAGCCAGCACTTCCAGTGTTGTATTCATTTTCTGGAACATCTTGAGTGGCATCTCAGCAGTTCTTGAATCGTGAATGTCTTCAGAGCTTCTTTCTCTCGTACCATTGGTTAATGAGCATACACCACTTCCTGAAATGGTGGGATGTCAATCAATACTTTGTGGCAGAGTGATTCTATATATTTCATCTTCCTTTGATGATTTTTTTGTCATTTAATCTTGCTCAAAAATATCGTAACTCAAGGCTTGACTATTTTCTTCAGTTATTTTGGCCTGAGAGATGCCAAACATATTCTTCTTTGGGGGTTTTCTAACTCCAAGTCTTTGCACATTTCATTATAATACTTTATTTTGTCTTCTCAAGCTTTCATTTGAAATCTTCTCTTCACCTCTTTTAAGTGAGCATTTATTCAATTCATTTTAGCTACTCCATGAGCAAGAACAAGTTTGAGTCTCTTGTGACATCCATTTTGGTATTTTTTTCTTTTCATACCATTTTAATGACTTTCTGCCTTCTTCATATAAGATGCCCTTGATGTAATCCCACAGTCTGGTCTCCAGTAACTGGTGCTGAATGCATTGAATCTATTCTTAAAATGTCTCCAGAGTGAGGTTGGATTAATTCAAGGAGATACTTTGGCTCTTGTGTACTTGTTTTAACTTTCTTCGGCTTCAATCTGAACTTGACCATGAGCAATTGATGGTCTGTTCTGCAGTCAACGTCTGGCCTTGATATAATTGCTGATAATGAAATACACCATTGTCTCTTTCCACACATGTAGCAGATTTAATCCTTATGCATTCCATCTAGTGAGTTTATGTGAATAGTCACTATTTATTAGTTGGAAGAAAAGGTGAATATTTGCAGTGAATGTCACTGATTTTTTAAAATTCTATCAAGTGAACTCCAATGGGGTTTCTGTCACTAAGGTCATATTCTTGCATAATTGATCTTTCTTTGTGTCAAGTTTTAGCATGCCAATCACCGGTAATTACCAATATATCTTAATTGATCAATTTCAGACTGCAGAAGTTAGGAAAGATCTTCAATTTCTTCATCAATGGTATTAATGGCTAGTGTATATGAAGACATACCCAAACACACACACAAAAAAACAAACCCAGATAGATTTTTTTCAAAGGTACGTATTTAATTTTTTTTACAAAACAACAGTACCACCTTCCAAGTTCTCTCCATTACACTGAATACATTTGGGAGAATCTGTGATTCCATTCTTGGAAACATTTTTCAAACCCATCTATTTGGATGGCTGACATCACCACCTCATTTCTTTCTTTACCGCTTCTTTTTTTTTTTTTCAATTCCTAAAGGGCTTATTTATCTTGGATTTCATCCATCAAATGATCTTAATTATATACATGAACATATACAGGTCTAACAGGATCCATGAAGTAAAATTAAGACCATAATAATAGGAAAAGGAAAAATAAAGAACTAGAGGAAAGGTATGTGTTGTAACAGTGTTATGCCGCATCCTGGATATATCATCGTATTCTCTATGGCCCTCTGTGAGGGACTGTCCCATTATCTTACAGGTGATTTTTTGGTCTCCATTTTTTGGCCAATTTGGATGCCTTTAATATCCTTCTGATGTCTCTTTTATCATTGTATTAGGGGGCTCACAAACTCATACCACAATACCTACATACGCCCACTGTATGTCCAGCACATGTGTACATCTGTTGCCCTCATCATTCTCAAAACACTTGCTTTCTATTTAAGCCTGTGGCATCAGCTCCTCATTTTTCCCCTCCTCTCCACTCCCCCTCCTCATGAACCCTTGATAATTTATAAACTATTATTATTTTATCATGCCTTACTCTTCGCCTCTTCTATGTCATCAAATTGCTGTCCTTTCATGTCCCTTTTCATCCATGGAAAAAGAAGTCGCACAAAGCGAGGTCAGGTGAGTAAGGTGTATGGGGTAAGAGAGGCCTGCTGCTTTTTGTTTTGTTTTGTTTTCAGCATGCTGTTTTTGGCCAAAAACCAGTGCACTGAAATGACTGTGTAAACAGGTGCATTGTTGTGGTGGCAAAATCAGTCACCATCTGCCCCATTTCAGGCCTCTTTTGTCACACACTGCCACACAATATTTTCAGGACCTCTAAATAGAAAGCTTGACAGTCAGAACTGGTGGAATAAACTCTAAATGCACGAAAGTCAATATTTTTGTTCATTCAGGAAGTGGACAGATGTCCGGAATGAGGCTTGTCACCAATCAACATTTCACCTCTTTTGAAATAAGAAAACTACTTGTACACTTGAGTTTTTCCCACAGTGCTGTCCTTGCAAGCTGTGTTAACATCACAGCTGGTTTCTGAAGCATTTTTCCTGAGCAGGAAACGAATTTTTACAGCCACGTTCTGTCTCTGAAATCAACCATCACAAGAAGTGAGATTCAAGTGGAAGTGCTTTTACAAAAAAAATCACTATGAACAGAGAGAACCTTCCGAGGTGATGTCACTGAATGCACTAACTCAGAGCAAGTTAACCCAATGCTCACCTAGGGGGAAAAATGCATACTACAAAAACTTTGCTCCAGGCTGAGCCCCGGTGGCGTAGTGGTTGTACGCGGGACTGCGGCCCACTGGGTTGGAGGTTCAATTCCAGCTCCCAGGAGCAAAGGCTGGACCTCCTACTCCCACCACCTGAGGGCAGTGATGGCTAAAAAAAAAATTTTTTTTAATTAAAAAGATAAAAGATAAAAGGGAGTTCAAAAAGGAAAGGATAGCAGAGGGAAAAGGGCACTAATCTACCCGGGGTTGGGGGGTAGAGTACTGGTCTAGTCTTCACAGAAACCCGAATGGGCAAGCAGTTCCTACCACAAAACACCCTGTAGGACAGCGTGGATGCATGGAAGGATGCAAGAAAAGAGAGAGCTACAGAGCTGGAAGCAGCTAGAGTCAGATGGGCTCCTTCTCTAGAAGTGGGCATGGCAGAGAACAGGCTGGGGAAGGGGCCAACATCCCACACCCACAGGGATAAATACAAGAAGGAAGGAAGAGGAAGAGTCCTGAACAATACTTGTGAGATTTTGTAGAAGTGGCAGGATTTGTTTCTTGTTCTAGTGTTGTTAATGATACGGGCTCCTTATGTGCCCTTAATAGTTCAGTTTTTGTTTGTGGCAGCAATAGGGCTTTTACCCAGTTATCCAGCATTTGGACAGAGTTATGTGTGCTAGCCTTTCGCCCTCCAGACATAGATATTATTCCTGGAAACGAACCTTTCCCTATCCCTGCTATTGATTACATGGCAGGAAGAGCTAAAGGGCAGTGCAACTAGGTGACCTATTTGTAAGATTAGGGACCAGTACTGCAGTGGCCTTTGGAACTGCAACACACCAAGTTATCTAGGCAGCTAGTCTCGGATATGCAGGCCTCATCAGGCACTACACAAGATTTGCAAGAACAGGTAGATTCTTTAGCAGAAGTAGTATTACAAAATAGAAGAGGTTTAGACTTACTTGCTGCAGAGCAGGGAGGTATTTGTTTGGCTTTACAGGAAAGATGCTGTTTCTATGCCAACAAATCTGGAATCGTAAGAGACAAAACCAAGTGGCT
>PVJH01023835.1:0-33943 GCA_004026705.1 Nesogale talazaci
GTTTCCCCTCTTCCAAGCCTGGTTTTCTTCTCCCAGCACCAGTCTCTTCTGATAATCTCGCCAAATACAGAAGAAGAAATCATGCCATTCTTGCCTCTAAAAGGGCATTCTCTCGGTACTTCTTTTGAGACAGATTCATTTGTTCTTTTGGCAGTCCCCGATATTTTCAATATTGTTGGCCAGCACCATAGTTCAAATTACGTCAATATTTCTTCAGACTTCCTGACTCAGTATCACCTTTTCATATGTGTATGAGGAAATTGTAAAGACCATGGCACGGATCTGGTGTGCCTTATTCTTAAAATTGCGTCTTCGCTGTGCAAAGCTTTACAGATGAGTAACATGTACCAGATTTACCTAATGGAATGAGTCATTAAATCTTTTGATTACTGCTTCAATTGGTGATTAATCCAATTGGTTTTTTATAATTTCAACCTTTTATCCATTTATCATGATGTAACCTATTGGTCTAGTTGTGAGGATTTTTGTCTTTGGTTCACACATGCTGGTGTCCTTCTTCCATGTGGATTTTGTTGATGCCTCACTTACATGGCTGCTTGAAAACAAGCTGATACCACCCAACATGGTATTTCTTCTGAGAACCAGGCACCTTCTTCTTTCTTTACCACACTTTACTACAGCACCCACATCTTCAGTGATCTCTTCAGGAGGAAGAGGATCAAGCAAAACCTTGTCATATGTACTGACTGTTAAAGAGCATGTTGAATATCAATCAAATAAACCCTTAAACTCTTTCCACATCTTATATATTATTCTAACAAAGATGTTTATTCATATTCCCTCTTCAGAATACCAGTTTTAATTTTTACTTTGGAAATTCCAGACTTGGAAATATTTGAATCAAAATAAAATTCTTATTTTGCATAAAGTCTATTTTATTCTCAACCCAAATAAAGTTATTTGTGTCTGTTCTTCAAGCCACAGTTAGCACAGAGCAATAAGATAAGGCCTAGCTCACACGTATGCAAACAATAAGGTTGTCTCATTGGCAAGAAACCCGGAGTTTAGTATATCTACTCTCATTTAAAACTATGGACAAATTAAGCTGTGTTTCCCAGATTTAGAAAGAAACAAAACCATTACAGACAAGGCAACCAGAAAAGAAGTAAAAAACATCCTACTCTAAACATATTCTCCTTTTTAGAAAAACAGGAAAGTGTGTACCTTGTATAGCAACTGAATCTCTTAACTGACAGTATGAGAAGAAGCACTGTTTAGTTCAATGATTTTGTTTTCCACTATCCTGGCAATAGTACATCTCTTGAATTTCTCCCCTTCCCTGGATTCAATTCATAGTATTTCCAGTTTTAGTTATCATTTCCCTAAACCCATTTTTTTCTGGAAAGTGAGCCTTTTCTGATTAGACTTGTTGAGTTATAAGTTAATTAGCTCAAATATGTTCAAAACATTAGAGCTGAGATATTGTTTTATTGCCTAAAATTGTAAGAGAATGCCTCTAGCAGTGGAAGAAGGTAGCTCGAAGTCTTTTAACTTGGGATGTTTCAGAGGACAGATATGTTGAAGTTTTTTTCTAGAAAGATTCACTCTCTTTATCTTTATAATCTGGGAATGTAAACAAATTTGCTTTGCAGGATTTTTGCATCTGTCATCTCAGGGATGCTTAGAAAAATATTTTTGATAAAATAGTTCTAGGATAGAGCACTGAGGTGCCTGAGCTTATAAAAACATTATAGATTTTAAAGAAATATCTGCTAACATGTAGGAAGTACAAGTAAACAATTTTTCAATATATTAAATCTAATCAAAGGATATATTTTATATGCATATACGGAGGTACACAAACACACACACTACTAGTAAGCATTGAGATTTTCTCTCATGCTCTATTAGATTTGCAAATTGTTATAAGTTCTTTGAAATGAAATTTTGAAATATAAATTAATATTAATAATCCCTTACTGTTTGACTCAGAAAGTTCACTTATAGGGATTAAAGTTAAAGAGAGACAAACAGGCAATGTGTTCCTAGGCTTTCCTTTTTTAAAAGTTGAGAAAAATTTAAAACTAATTATTCTCAAAGAGATTACTGGTTTGATATGTTTTTGAATATGCATTCAATAGAATACAAGAGAAGATTATATTCACTTTGAGAACAGCACACTAGGTAAGAATACAAAGCAAGTTAGAAAAATAATGCATAAATAGATACCAAACTAAATCTTCAGCTTTCAATTCCAACTCATCATGATCCAGAATAGCATGCTAAGGGTGTCTCATAGAATTGGTAAAAGTGTAATTTTACATAAACAGACTGCCACATCTGCCCCCGCTGGAAAAGCTGGTGGGGTTTGGAAAGCTTAACTGTTCATTAAGAACTTAATGCATTGACCACCAAGGGTCCTTTTCGTAAGGAGATATGGACATTAGTCTAAAGAGTTATATATGGAAATATGAAAAATCAGAAAGAGAAATAGATACAGAGATATTAAAAATTTAATGAGAAATGGAATGAAAAATAATGGGATTTTTCACAAAATTTGGAATTCTTATATACAATATGTATAAAATGACCCAAGGAAAAATATCATTTTTTTCAAGAAAGGTTATTGGCATGGAAATTTTAATAGTGTGGAAATTATCAAAAATGTTATTACATGCGAGTAAAACTATGCATAAGATAATATGAAAAAACACACACAGTTGTAACAGTACATTGACAATGAGTTGCCAGAAAGTCAAGCCAGATTCAGAAGAAGATAGGTAATATGATGTATCATTGCTGCTATCAGATGCACATTAACTGAAAACAGAAAATGACCAATGATAAAGGTTTATTTGTGTTCTATTTACTAAACAAAGGCCTCTGATTATGTGTATCAAAACAAACTATGGATGGATAATATCGAGACACATGTGAATCTGAAGAAAACTTCATTATGCTCATCAAGAACCTGTACATTGACTAAAAGTCATTCATTTTAACAGAATGAGGAAATACTGCATGGTGGGTTAGAGTTATAAACTTCCATAATACTTATTTATTATGGCTGCTAAGCAAATAACCCAAGATGTTATATCCAGAACTTCATTTTGTGATTGATAAATCATTCATATTCTACAGGAATATTTGGCATTAAAAATCCAAGACTTTGAGCCCATTGGTAATAAAAAGACTGATCCCATAATCCTCAGAGTAGGAAGGTGACAATATTTTTACACATTAAAGCGATACACAGATTTTATAGATTTAATTGAGAAATAACCATTCTCAAACATTCTCTTCTCAGATTACTCCTTTCAAGCTTCTTTTGAGCTCTTTTGCTTCATTACTGCACCTTTCGGGATCCCTTCTCACATTCAATTTGTTCTTTCAATTCTTGTTGGAAAGAAATCTTTTGGAAATGGAGGATATGATTCTATAGATGGACAAGGAAGGACACACTTGGGTGACTTCATTTCTCAGATGTGTGGTAAGGTATTCTCAAGAAAAAAATACATTTTCATGTGGTTTAATATATATGGAGAATGAGGACATGCTTAGCTGTCACATTACTAATGTGTGGACAAAGGGAAAGGGAAAGGAGGGAAATATGTTTATTTTCAGATGAACAGGCAGGGAACATGCAAGAAATTAACTTCCCAGATCCCTAGAGGTAAAAATACAGATCACTACTGTCTCTGTGCATGTATACTCACACCACACACAAACATCTTCAGCAAAATTTTATTTATGGTAGTGTTCTACAGCTTGAGATTTCTATTGAACCACTTTCTTCGGATTGGGTACAGGTTACCACTATTTGGCCAGAGCGCTGTCTTCCAAATTTCCTGGAACAAGCTCTTTGCATTTTCTTTTGGTGCATTCTGCATCATTAAAAATGATGCCCATAGACTCATTTAATATTGCAACTTAAGGATTGATTCTTCTCAGTTTCTCTCTTTTAAAGATATACTGAGTCTTTGCCCATTTCATTATAATATTTGACTTTGCCTCTCAAACTGCTCTTTGATTTCTGTTCGTCTCTTTGACGTCATAATATCTTCCATTTGCTTTAGCCGCTCTATGAATAAGAGCAAGTGTCAGAATTTCTTCAACATCTACTTTGTTCTTCTATTCCTTTCCTGCCATTTTAGAAAGGACCATTTGATTTCTTCATTATGTTGTTTTTGATACTCTCTCATAGAGCTTTAGGTCTCTGTCATTGGTGTTTGATGGCTCAAGTCTGTTCTTCAGATGTTCTTCAAGTTCAGCTGGGAAATACTGTATTTTTGGACCATAAGATGCAGCCCCCCCCAAAAAAGGGTACATTTTCTGGTCAAAAGGTATGATACTCCAGAATATATTAGTATACTGGTACCATGTGATTCAGAATATTTTCTTCTTGTTTTCCCGCTCTAAAAATTGGGTATGTCTTATGGTCAGATGTGTCTTATGGTCCAAAAAAATGCATTATTTAAGGTAATATTTTGACTCCTGTTGATTTAAGGTTTTTCAGCATCACCCAGAATTTACATATGAACAAGTGATGGTCTGTTCCACATTTAGCCTGGTTTTAGCTTCTGATATGGAGCTTCTCCATCATGTTTTCCAACAAATGGAGCTAATTTGATGACAGCTGGAGAAGCCAGTGTATATAATATTGGTTTATACTGTTGAACAAAAAAAGATATTTCTGATGAAGCCATTGGTCTTGGAATGTGTTTTTTTCTGATTTTCTTTCTCTTCCAGTCCATTACTAAAATCTGACCATTTTAATTGGTAATAGATTATAGATCTTAATATTTGTATCATTTATATATTGCTAACATGTTTTTAATTCTCTCGAGCTGTCATACCAGAAATAACATAAGGGTTGGCTTAAAAAAGAAACCAGAAATTTATTTTTTCACTTTTCAAAATACTGAATATCTGGATTCAGAATGTGCCTGTAGGGTGAGGTTCTGCTTTGTTCAGTTCAGTTTCTAGTAATTATCAATGGGCTCTGCATTGGGTTGTTAATTGCAAGGTCAGTCAATCTAAACCACACATGTCCCCCACTGAGTCACAGCCGCAGGAACCCACCAGGGCAATTCCATTCTGTCTATGGCATCCTGATGAATTGGAATTCACTTGATGGCTGTGAGTTTGGTTTTGAATGTTAGTGGGTGGAAATCCCTGGAGCTTCGAGGGCTGTAAATGCATCTCCCTCTGTCATTATGTAGATTTGTTTTCTTTCTTCGTCACATTCATCTCTATGTCTATTCAGCTCTTTTTATAAACTAGCAATGATTAAATTTACAGTACGGGAATCAAAAGTGCAGGTGGCACTATGGGCTAAGCAAGGGTCAGCAAATTCTTGAGACCGAAAAGCAAATCTGTGTTAAGCCTTTGTTATCTGATTAAATATTCTCCTTTCTCAAATATTCTCTCTCATTTTTCTAAAGGAATGTGATTTTTCACTCTCCAAAATCTCCATGAAAACACGCAAGCTAGATCTCCCTGTGGAGTTTAGAACATATTCCTGACATTTGAGTTATTGTTGTGACTATGCTTTTCCCCTATCTGATCATAAACTCCTTGAAGCCATCTCCTTTCAAGTACATCATAAAACAGACTGTGCTATTGTCATATTAGTACACCTTTACCCTACTAGAGAAGCACTGCACTGATAACGTGAACTTTTAACAACAAAGTTATAATATTGCACCCATGTACCATCATGTGTAACATCAACAACATTTCCATTCTCTATAAAAATCTAATTCGTATGCTTTTTATATAAATATAATGAATAAAATTATGGACTCATGAATGAAGGAAGCACTAATTAATTGAGGATTAAACCATTTCAATTAAGAATAAACTAATAAAAATGTTGAGATGAAATAAAAGGCAGCGATATAAGAATGATCATGAATTGTAAATTAAATTTTCATATGTACAAGGTATAAAATTAAAGATTTTTCTCTATATAGCAGTACTGATAATAATGTTTTTGTGCAAGTTATAATTAGTTTGTTTAAAAGAGTCACATTATAAACACATTAACTCACTTCAGGGTGTTTACCGTTACAATGCCATATCCTGCTGTGTTTTATTACTTAAATGGAGTTGCTATTTGGTTTTCCTGCTGACTATTCAATTCTATTTTCTAGACAAAGATAGATAGTAACTTACATCAAATTATACTTGTTTATCTAAGGAGAACATTGATCAATACTATATGATCTAAGGTCAACTACCTCTTTTACCCTAATCACACTGCATTTAGGAAAAACAAAGAAATCTGGCATTTTCAAATATTGGTTCGATTCAATTTAGCACACATTGAACAGCACTGAGGATTTGCACTACACTTGGCATTTTGTGAGATCTTCAGTCTGCAAAATAATTGGGCCGTAAAATATTCCCTACTATTTTTCATAGTAGATAAGACAACAGATTCATGATTATATTTAATTCTCATGTAAAGCGTAGCATTAGAAATAAAGTTAGCTAAATAGTTAAAATAAATTGCATTAACCACAATAGTTTTAGAAAGGGAATTCTAGAGATTAAGTGATCTAACTAGAATGTTTTAACAACTATCCATGCATTTTTTCCTATAGAATATTTTCCTCTAAAATTTTGCTAAGTCTGAGCTTCTGATCATCTTATCATTACACCAAACCCTACATTCAGCTACTCTGTTCTAACCACAAAATTTCTAGGATGACAATTTCAGTGTCACACCCTAAATCTTATTATTTCATCGATGGCAGAAATCCAGAAGCTTATACGTATGAGGACTATATTTCCCTATAGTTAGCTCTCCTGCTATCCTTGTCCACATCAAAAGAAGTCCATGCTCTCAATTTCAGATCGTCTTCCCTAGCTTTCTTTATTTCCTTTCCCAGGCAATAGCACTTAATAGCTTATTTGAGTCTCTTTATTGCAAAAAGCATGAGTATGTACATTTTCCCTCTTGCAAGGTATATTAATAACCTGAAATACTGATGCTTGATATACCTTATGGGATTAGCACTTAGAGAAACCAGGTGGATCAGGTCCACTCTAAGTTTATAATCTGAGTCTGCATTGTCACCTTACACATGTGCAATAATGGCACAGAGGTCATAACTTCTGACCTCTTTTATGTTATTTTTAATTATTTTTATCACAATCAATGCATCCATTTATTGGATTCTAAGCACATTTGTACATTTGTTGCCATAATCATTCTCAAGACATTTTCTACCTAAGCCCTTGGTATTAACTCCTCATATCTCCCCTACTTTCCAGCTACCCCTTCCCTCATGAACCCTTGATAATTTATAAATTGTTATTATTTTGACATATCATGCACTGTTCGATGCCTTTCTGCACTCACTTCCCAGTTGCCCATATCCCAGGGAAGAAGTTATATGTAGATCCTTATCATTGTTTCCCCCTTTCCACATCCTCTTCCCAGTATTGCTCCTCAAACTACTGGTCCTGAAGGGATCATCTGTCCTGAATTCCCCATGTTTCCATTTCCCATCTGTACTAGTGTACATCCCCTGGTCTACCCAGGTCTGTATGGTAGAACTGGGATCCTGAGAGTGTGTCAGGGGGAGCAGTTAAGAACCAAAGCAAAGTTGCATATTTCATTGTTGATACATTGTCTCCCGCAACCCTTCTGTAAGGGGATGTTGCTTCACCTGCAGATGGGCTTTAGGTCCCCAATCTGACATCTAAGCTCCTTCTAGTTCCTAAAGGGAATCAGGCTCATCAGTCAAATGTTGATTTGTATGAGATGGAGGTCAGATATGCATACACCCTCCAACATTCTTACCAATTTGGACAGTAGATATTGCTCCAATGTACTCTATATCAGTGATGGTTTCTACCCCTCACAAATAGCCACAAAGAACTAAGACAGTATTTGCAATTATGGGGTCGATTGGAAATGGCAATAAGTTATAGAGGAGCAGAAGTTCTCAGGATACAGTGTGTCAAGTCAAGATAGCTTTTACTCAACTGTGTCTGCAGCCATGCTTCATTTTGTACCTCGTTTCTCAGAATCTCAGAAACCCTTGTCCTCTGCCCTGTTTGGACAATCTTAGAGAGTTCTTGTCAACTCTGCCAGTAATGGCCAAGGGCACTCTATTGCAAGGTCCAGTCTGTAGGTGCTGAGCTGTGACTCTATGAATCAGAAATCCAAAGGTCTCAGTTAAGGTCTCGGATTAAGTCCTTGGGGCCATCCCACTATGGAAATAAGCCGCCTACCTTAAGGCACTGAGCTCTTCCCCTATTTCATTTCATGGGCCCAAAAGCCCACCATTCTTGCCTTATGTTTTGGCTCTTGGTTCTGCTGCTGCTGCTCACGTGCTCCAGGAATCTGAGTAGCCAAAGTCTGTGCTCCAGTCCTGCCCGCTCTGTGGCCATAGGAGGAAAATCCCTTTCCTGCATCTTGTATGGCTCATTTTACACCCAGCAGGAATGTAAAATTGACCAGCACCCATGGTAGAACTCTCAATTTTTATAATCACAGCCAACCCTGCTAACAATCACTGACAATTGAGTCAAACGATCATAGGTCTCTTTCCGCCTTCTTTCACTCAGGCACCTGATGAAGCAATCATTTGTCAGGGGCTACAAAGACTGTGGCTGGAAGGGTCACAGCAAGTAAATTCACGGGGTCAGAAGACATCACCATAAACTTAAAGACACTTTTTTATTATATGACTCATGTTGACTCCAGATTTTCACGTACGTATAGGTCTTCTTCTTGTCACTTCTGAAAAACTGGTAGCTTTTTTGTTTGTTTTCATTTCTGAGAGAAAAAGGTCAATGTGGGGACTCCCCTTCAGTTCTCTGGTTTGTGGACATGCCCTGATTGTTTCTTTTCTTGAAAAGTTAAATTCTGACCTGTACTAACGAACTCATTTTGCGTTTCAAGAAGGCCCTATCTCACAAATTATTTGTCTTTAGCTTTACCTTCCATCTTGACTCTTATATTTACTTTTGTAACATATCAACTTTTATATATTCTCGAAGAGTTTTAGTATTTCAATTATCCTTTGAGAAAAAGAAAGACCACCACCACCAGAGGAGCCCATGCCAGATCTCTGTCTGAAGTGTCAGAGGCTGAGGCCAGAGGCACCAGACACTGTGGCATGGAGATCATGAGACAAGGCTGGATCAGTGAGACTGTGAGGTACAGTGCAAGCTGACTTCCTGGCTCATGAAGGCAAAAGCTAAGGGACCACATGACATAGAGACTGAGGTACCTGGCTGCTGGTTGAGATGTGTTGTAGTGCAGGAATGCTTAAGCCCTTACTGTTCGCAGATTTGGATGTGTGGTAAGTGATCAACTTCACTAATAAACCGACATAGCTGTGGGAAAACATCCTTTTAGTCTATGTTTTCTACCTGTCTTTACTCTTCATTTCCTTTCCTTTCATTATCTTTCCCTTTCCCACTTTCTCTTGGAAAGAGATAAAGTAAGAAATAAAACAAACATCACCAATGCATCACAAATGAGTGGTTTCTTATTCTTGGTGACTGATTTGCATGCTAGACGAACTGCTCCAGAGAGCTTTACTGGGTGCAATCCCTATGAAAACCAATTGCTGGGCCTGTCTTCCACAGTGATGCTATGTGGGTTTGAGCAATAAATCTTCTGACTAGTACATGAGAGCTCCCCTGTTCATACCACATTTCCAATGCTGTAGGAAATCTTATGAACAGTCTGTGATATGCACTTGGCACAACCCTGCTTATGGAACGTGAGGAGGACTTTAGAAGCACTGCCTATGAAAATCAAGGATCGCAGCCTTTGGTATTGATTACACCTCAATGCAAGGAACATCAACATCGTTACATTATGACCAATACTTGACATGATGATAAATGAAGAGAAGATTGAAATTGTCAAGGATTCTGTCTTGCTTGGGCCCACAATCAACACGCATGGAGGGAAACAGTGGTTAATTGATCAGAAGAGGCACTCTGTTGGGCAAATCCGTTGCACAAACTCCCTGCCATCAAGTCGATGGCAGCCCATGGGGACGCTAGACTATACCTTGTTACTGGAGCAGAAAGCCCTGCTTTTGTTTTGCAGAGTAGCTGGAGATCCCCAACTATATACCTTGTAGCTAACAGGCCAACAGGGACTTACTACACTCTCAAAGCACTAGAATGAGCCAGACCCAAGCTATAATATTTTCCATCACCTCATATCCATGTGAAAGTTTCACATTGAATGAGGAATATCAAAATGAATCTATGCAATTTTAGCTGAGCCCTGGTGGCGCAGTGGTTATGTGTGGGACTGCGACCCATGGGGTTGACAGTCCAAATCCAGCAGCAGCTCTCCAGAAACAAGGCTGGACTTCCTGCTCCCACCAGGGCAGTGATATGGGAAAAAGAAAAGAAAAGAAAAGGAAATCTATGCAATTTAACTGTGGTATTGGAAAAGAGTATTGAATGTACCGTGACTGCCAAAAGAACAAGCAAATCTGACTTGGAAATACAGTTTGGACGCTCTATAGAGACATCTCAGGTACACCGGGCATGCTGCCACGAGAGACCAGTCCTTGCAGAATGACACCGTGATTGGTAAAATTGAGAGGCAGTGAAAAATAAGACCCTAGGTAGGTCAGTCCGGGTAGACTAGAGGAACAAATTTCAAAGTCATGCGTATGGATGTAAGGAATGAGTTTATATTCAAGGGGAACAGGACATTGAGAAAACATCCCAGCCCAGTCCAGCTCAAAGTCACAAGTCAGATATTAACCCATATGCCTGAAATCAGTCCATAAAATCTCCTTCTGACACACGAAGTCACAGGCCAGTGGCTACAGAGTCCTGGCACTGACAGGGGTCTCCCCATGACTCCTCGTTTCCAGGGCTCAGGGTCCATCAATAGCATCCCATGGTGGCAGAAGCAACTCTTCGCTGGAAGAGGTCTCCATGTGGCTGCCCCAGCCTCAGAGGTGCGGCTCCATCAGGGCAAAGCCGTGTGGTCTCTCCACCTGCTACTCCAGCCTCCCAGACGCCGCCATTCTGTGTTGCCTGTGATTAATCATCTCTGAAACTAACTCTCAACACCTGGGGAAGATAGCATCACATCTTCACGAGGGAAATATCGCGAGATTTTCCAGGAGTCTCAGGTGAAAGCCATGCCTACACAGAGGCCTCATGGGCTCCTCAATGGCTCTCTCCTGATTAACAGGCCAGACTCCACCCCTACATTTCAATAAAAAAATTAACATAAGTACATGACTGCCACACTAGTTAGGATAGCGTGACACACTTGTAACAACAGGCTTACATATAAAAGAGGGTATCCCACAAAAGGAAAATGACCTTTTAAAGCTATTTATTTATTTTACAAAACAACATCACCTTCAAAGTACTGCCATTATACTTGATACATTTGTCAAATTTGTGATTCCACTAATGGAAACATTTTTCACACTCATCTTTTTGGATGGCTGACAGCACCTCCCTCGTTTGTTTGTTCTGTGTTCAATTCTTTGTTTTCCCTTTCACATCATCAAATCACAGTCCTTTCATGAAGCTCCCTCTTCATTCATGGAGACAAAGAGAATCTGCACTGATCTAGATCAGGTGGGTCAGGTGGTGTGTGCAGCAAGAAAGGCATGCTGGCTTTTGCCAAAAAACGTCAGCACTGAGATGGCTGCATGAAGAGGTTGCATTGTCGTGTAACAAAACCAGTGCCCCGTCTGCCACAAATCAGGCCTTTTACATGGCATACTGTTGCACAATTTCTTCAAAACCTCTAAATAGAAAGCTTTATTTACAGTATGTCCTGGTACAACAAAGGCCAAATGCACCATCCCCCCCTCACTTTAAAAAAAAAAAAAAAAACCTCCACAAATGAGCATTGCTTTTTTGTAAATTTGGGGTTTGGGGGGAGGGGATCTCATCATGTAAACAGCTGTAAAGATGGCACAGGACTAGGTGGCGTTCTGTTCTGTTGTTCAAATGGTTGCTGTAAGTTGGAACAGAATTGCCAGCACATCATGGCTAGCATTGTTTACTTTTCTTTTTATACCTTTTCCCCTATCAGTTTTAAGAGATTATTACTTAAATCACTTTCACATGATCCATGAGTTCAGCACTTTTCTGAATCAAATCTAAAATTAAATACAGTATTCATATGTTTTATATCCAAGTCATAGCTTAAGAGCACATGTGCAATTTGTAAACTAATTTTCTCTCTCCTCTGACAATTAGCAGTGTTCTAGATAATGGCTAGTCTGTCTGTGTGGAGTTCAGAGTGAGAAACATTTCAAATGAGCTCATCTCTTATGATGATGAAGCATGTGTGCTGAGCAGTATCTTCTAGAGAAACAAAACCAGGGCATATGATTACATAGGGCATACACGAGGATACATTTATTCAGATAGAAGTAATATAATAGCTAATTTGTCCACAAAGCAGTTCAGAGGGTTAAGCTCAACTCATTTTCATGCAACAATTAATATACCGGAAGCCTTTGGCTCACGTGGGATGCCAGGCCCAAGATCAAGGAAGCAGACAGTGGAGTCCTCTCTCAGGCAAGGTAGGCAGAGTCTGCCTTCAGGCAGCAAACAGCAAGGCGAGTCACCAACAGTTGCTTATTGAAGCAGACTGGGATGGTATATTGAATTTAAGCAAAGCAAGACAACAGGATCCACTAGCCTTAAACTTAAGCAATGTACAGTGTGATGAAGCAAGTCTCAAAGGAGCCTTGAGCTCTAGTGACAGGAACCATGACCGATGGCTTGGCTTGGCTTGGCCCACATGTGGTGTATCACACATGTTGAGGCAGCGAACTAGCTAAAGCAACCGCATGCTGTTCTGATCACCAGAGAGCAAAAGACATGGAAGTGGGTCTTACAGAACCATTTAACTCTTTACCCTCCAATCAAACTCTGATCAGATAAAACCCCCATATTCCTATTGGCCAGGTTGGCATAATAAACCTATCACATCGTGAATGATAAAATGAAATGTTATTGCTTAAATCATAAGTTCTCAAATTTATTTGGCTACTACTCACTTTTCAGAAAAGCAAAATTTACTGTGTCCCATTGCAAAATAAACCTTTTGTATCATAGCCTATTGTTCAAAGTAAAGTATGGACATTTTCCTTGCATCTTTCCCCAGAGGTACCCCTTCCCCCCAACCTCCCCCCCCCCCACACACACCGCCACCCACCCCTGCTCCAAATCATTCCAGCATCTCCTAGAGGGAGCAGGGTTGCCACTTCTGGAAACACTGATGAACATAATGGATTGTCTGACTTTTGTTACCAGAGCATAAGCTATCTTACTCTGATACAATGGGCGTCCATCTGCATGAATTTTATCTCCATTTTGCATATAAATTTCTGCATTATTACTATACCAAGCTTACATAGTACTAATAAATTTTAAAATTTCAATTGCTTACAATTAGCAAGTCTCTCTTTCTCTCTTTCTCTGCTATGCCTATCTCTTCACCCTTGGCTTCATCCAGATGAAGAAGCACACCAGAAATGTGTAGAGTTCTACAACAGAATGAGAATCTCTGGATGTCATAATAAAGTATTCATCCCTAAAGTGAAAACTTGTGAGTTTCCATCTCAATTCATTGGCCAATCTAGTCATATATTCCTACCTAACTAAAAAAAGGACCAGAAATTGCAATCCCATCACAGCCCTGGGATATTGATTTGATTGGTGGACACACTCAGAGAGCAGTACTAGTGAATAGAACAGTTTCCAAGTCATGAACATTTTATTTCTCTCCTAACTATTCTCTGGAACTGTTATCATCAAAGCCTATAAAAAATCAAGTGAAATTATTTTAACTTTATATTATTGAACTTTCTTCCATATTTATAACATTTTAATTCTTTATCCTTTATTATTTTCTTTTTAGATGTTATGTCAGCAAAGAAACTTGTCATTGCAAATAATGAAAAAATATCATAGTCTTTTAAAAGATTAAGACAGATTATTTTAGTTTGGGCAAGAAAATAGAATAAAGTAAATCTGAAATACTTCCTGTTATCAAATATTTCAAAAGCTGGATGTAATGGAGCAAAAATATTTTATACATAAAAAAGGTAAATGTCCTGGGTATTGGTGGGAAAGAAAGAAATAAAAATCATAATTTTAAATGAACTCAGAATATGAATATTTCTTTAAACAATTACAAAACTCGAAATGTGAAAAAAGTTCACAATAGTCAGTCAACTTAATATTTAAGCATTAGGCATGATATTTAAGAAGAGTCATAGAGTAGAAAGACATACTTTTCTTTTTGTTTGTTTTTTGTTTTTTTGTTTTTGTGGGGCTCACAGCCCTCTGGTGGTCGTGGGAGTCACCTAGTGCCGCTCCTGAGAGCCACTGCTGGATTTGAAGCGCCAAGCCCGCAGACCACAGTCCCACACTCAACCACTTACGCCACCGGGGCTCAGCCCAAAAGACATACTTTTCATCAAGATATTGATTAAAGACTTTGTGTCAAGATTACATAGAAACTCAAATGACTAAACAAGGGGGAAAGTAAAGCAACAACAAAAAGCAAACACAATGAACTGATTAGAAGATGGTCCATGTACACACAATCTCAGAGAGCACGTGGCTAAGTTCACATGAAAATGCGTTCAATATGTAGTTCATTATGAGGAATCAGGAAAACATACAAATAAAAACAAAATCAAATGTGCACTTAAAAATACCACGATGACAACGAGTATGAAAAGCTGTACATTCAGTGTTAGTTAACCCGAAACTATTATATTTTAACTGATGAAGACACACACTAGTACGAGATTTGGAAAGTATTGTAGCAGTGCTTAGCACATATAAAGATGTACATACTTTCTCATTGACTTGGCTGCCCTTGTGTCAGTTCCCTCTTAGAGGACCATGTAGGATAAGAAAACACATTCACCACTTGCTTCTGCACCATCTTCACAGAAGGGCTGGGAGCTTTACCAGACGAGTGCCTGCGCACTGTGCCAGCTTGTCTTCCAGAGCTCTTTCTGGCATGTCCTCAAGAAGCTTGCACTGGATAAAAGCCATCACGTAGAGAATATCAAAGGAAACAGCAATCCTGCTCCCCCTTCACAATGGCTGTTCTATTTAAGTCAGCCCATCTTTTGGGGGGGTCTATGCAGGGGGCCTCAAACTTTTTAAACAGGGGGCCAGTTCACTGTCCCTCGGGCTTTTGGAGGGCCAGACTATAGTTTTTTAAATAAAAAAACTGTGGACAAATTCACTATGGCCCCTGGATGAGTCAGCTGCTAAGCAGGACAGCAGCGGTGGCAAAATCACCCTGCACAGTGGATAAATGTCCTCGGAGGGCTGCACGTGGCCCCCCGGGCTATAATTTGAGGACGCCTAGTCTATACCTTTCTGATTCTAGGATTTTCCCAAACATGATGCCATTCTCTAGGGACTGAACCTTCCTGATAAAAGGACCAACGTATGTGAGACAATGTCTTGCTAGCTTTGGTTTCAGAGAGCACTCTGGCTGTTTTATCCAAGTCAGATGTTTTCATTTGGCTCAAAGTCCATATTCAATATTCTTTGCCAACACAATAATTTAAATGCATCAAGTGTGCTACAGTCTATGTATAGTATAGCTTTGACATACCTAAAAAAAGTTGAAAATAGCATGTCTTACGTCACTTACATTATTGCCCTCATGAGTTTTCTTTGCTTTTCTGTGACTTTAAAGAGATTTTTTGCAGAGGATTTTCCAAACACAAAATGTCATTCAATTCCTCCACTGCTCAAGAAACACTCCATGGGTGATGACTGCAAATCTAAGTAAAAGGAAACCCTTGAAACTTCAATTTTTTCCTTCATTTGTCACAATGTCACCTACGGGCCTATTTTGTTCCCTTATATTAAGTTGTATGCCACATGGAAAGATCTAAGTTTTCATCTTCATCATTGAGTGCTTCAAGTCTTCTTCACTGTCATCAGGTAAAACTGCCATATCTGCATATAACAGGTTGCTAATGGGGCTTCCTATAATGCTAATGTATTATGGAGCTCAGATTCTTAGGTTGGTTTCTCAGGGTACAGACTAATACACATGATAAAATGCTAAAGTCCTGGAGCTCACCTCTGTGGATCCTAAATAATTCTGTATTTCCTTATACATTTTGAATACCATCTCCGAGTCTAGATATAGATCATATATGGAAATGATAAAGTGTTCTGGAATTTCCATTTTTGGTAATTTCTAGGGCCCACACAGTTGAATGCATTTTCAAAGTCAATATAATATAAAAAAAATCTTTCTGGTAAACTCTGCTTTCAACTAAGAACTATCTAGCATAACAAGAATATCCTTTTCTCCATCATTTCTTCTAAATCTGGATTGAATTTCTAGTAGTTCCCTGTTAGTGTACTGAATTCCAGTCAATGACATTTCACTTGTATATAATATCAATAGCATTGTTTTATAAAAACAGCATTTTCCATTACTGTTTACTGCAGAATGGGCAATTATAAGAACCTCTTCTAGTTAGAGGATCAGTAGCCTTCTTTCAATTTTAAAATTATTTTTTGAATAGATGGGTGAGCACTTTTAGCTTCAGATGTTGTTTCAGTTTGTTGAAACCAGTTGTTTCTGTTTAATTCTGCATAAATTCATAGAACTTTGCTTTTCACTAAAGCCTTCAGAGTAGTTTGGGCTTTTCCTATAGTAAGATCTGTTTGTTTTTTTTCCCGCCCCCGCCCATCTCTCTCTCTCTCTCTCTCTCTCTCTCTCTCTCTCTCTTTGTTAGATCTGTTCTTGATCCTATCCTATCTCCAGAAATGGCTGAAAGTTTACCAGGGTTTTTTTGTTTGTTTGTTTGCGACAGTGATTTTATGTATTTATTCCATATTGTTTTGATTCTTCCTGCACTTTTTAAATATTTTGCCCATAAGCCAAAAGCAAACTCACTGATAAACAGGGTAGAACTGCCTCTGTGGATTTCCAAAAAGGTAACTATTTATAGTATAGAGAATACTATCTCTCTTGTGCATTTTTCTGAAGGACTTTGAGGCACAGATATGATAGCTCCCTAATTTCATGAAACCATAAAATAATAAGCATATTTTTAGTTAAGTTAGCAAAATCTGGATAATTTTTATATGGTCATATTCAACTAATAGAGAAATGATGGAAAATTGGGACAAAATTAATCTATTTTTCCCAACAGTTTTATTGGCATATAATTCATTTATTATATAATTCAACAGTTCAATCACATCAAGAAGTGCCATACAATCATTACTACAATAAGTTTCAGAACATTTTCTCTAATCCTGTAGTCAGATTTATTAACTCCTCATTTTCAACCCTCAAGAGACCATTAATCCAGTTACTGTCTCTTTAGGTTTACCTTTCCTGCAGTTCACATTCAGAAACAGCACGTTAAAACAATCAAGCAACAACAATAGCAACAACAACAAACCAATAAAAACTATCTGGCATCAACAAGAATATCACTTTCTCCAAGTAAAACATAAACTCAATAGAAAAGAGACTAGAAATATTAAAAACTGGGACAAATTAATTAGAACATAAAGAAGAACAAATGATGGCGTGCAAAATTTTAACCTAAGTGTGTATGCAGCAATCCATTTTCCAATGCAGTCTGCATGTTAGCAAGTCTATTAACATACCTGGTCCTAGGTCCAAAGGAATTCCCCACAGGCTTAATTCATGTGTATTTGCCCTTAAGATTTTTGCAAAATTGAATTAACTTTTAAATGGATCTGAAGGGAGATCAAATGATAACATATTACATTTTGACCTAATTCATCTGCCATAATTGACTTCACAGAGCTCTCTGATAGCAAGGCTATTCATATCCCTCAATTATAATCAGAGGGGAGTCACCAGAGACTAAATCCATATATGGACCCCTGCAAATGGATTTTGGTCTTTCATTGATATTTATAACCTTTTGCAGATAAGGCTTCACAATTTAGACTCTCAGTTGATTCCCTCCTTCACAATTAGATTATATTATTTACTATCCTTGGATCACACAATCTGGTGAGCTTCCTCCATGTAGACTTAGTTGATATCTCGCTTTGATGGCCGTTTGCTTGAAAACAAACCTTTAAGATCCCAGTGACTAGTCTTTCTGGTAGCCGAGCACCTTCTGCTTTCTTCATCACACATCCTTTTGATCTCTTCATGAGGTAGTGCATCAAGAAGGTCCATGTCAGAAGAACTAATTGATCTTAGATTGGGACTAGAATTAAGTTCAAGCCCAAAGATTCTTCATGTTTCTATGGATTATATATGTCTCTGATTTACCATAGAGACAGTATTGCCATTTTATGCTTCAAAACATTATCAATCATCCCCCTGAAGCTTCACTTCCATTGCCAGCAAGTCTATGTTGGCTTACATGTATCCTAATTTTTTTTTAATGTGAGATCTGATACAAAAGAATGGTAGCTACTAAAACTTATTTTCTCTCAGTTATAAAAACAAAGGATTTTATTAAATTGTTTTAATACAGTTCATAAAGTTTAATTGTATATACATACATATTTGCACAATTAACATCTATTAAATTTCAATGTAAATTTAACTTTGATCCATCAGGAAATGCATCTAAATGCAACTAAGTGTAAAATCTTGATAGACCACCAACAATTTCTCTCCCTTAGTTTGGTTTTCTCTGTTCTAATCCTCAAGTTGGTATGAAGATGACTGGGACAGTGAAAGGTCTCACAGTCACATATATCTAATCTTGTTATGAATTAGAAATATAATAAAAGCTGAAAATACAATATCAGAGTTTCTAGAACATTTAAAATGGAAAAGAAATAGGTGAAATTAGTTTTAATATGTTAATAAAAAGATTAAATACGACTATATGATATGCATGCTACATACAAATTGAGGGCTATCATTTGATAAATATTTGTATTTCACAGTTACACTGTATCTCAGTTTGTAAATTAAATTTTGTACTAAATTTTGTTGATATAACCTTATATTTCATAAAGTGTACAAATTATGAAGTGGACTCATGTAACCCAAAAAATAAAATATATTTAAAACCTTTATTCAAATGAGCTTTAACATCAGTTTTTGAAGTTAAATAATTAATTAAAATAAAATAAAATTTTAAATTCCCATTTTCATTTGTATTAATACATTTTAAATTCTCTAGCCACACCTTAAGTTTCTACTTACCAATGTTAAAAAAAAAACACACACACACAACCCTGAGGTGGGCCCTGGTCATTAATCTTTTCAAAAATTCTCAGATAGATTTATTTTTTCCTTCTTTAAATTTCATTAAAGAAGTACCAAGATTTCCTTTTACAGAAGTGTTGTGGGGAGAAGACAGGGCAGTACGGTTCCTGTGTAGAACTGAGGAAACATATAGCTTTCTTCTGGTTCCTTAATGCTTCCTCCCCACCACTATCATGACCCCAATTCTACCTTACAAATCTGGGTAGACTACAGCATCTACATGGGTACACATAGGAGCTGGAAACACAGGGAATATAGAACAGATAAACCCCTCAGGACCAATTTTGAGAGTAGCCATTCCAGGGGGAAAGGGAAAGGTGTGGGGAGAAAGAAGGAACTGACATACATGTAACCCCCTTCCAGGGGGGTGCAAAACTGACAAAGGTATGTGGGAAACATCAGACAGTGCAAGACATGAAAAAGCATTAATTTGCAATGATCAAGTGTTCATGAGGGAGGGAGGAGGGAGGGAGGTTGGGAGGGAAGGAGGGAGGGAAGGAGGGAGAGAGGGAAGGAGGGAGAAAGGAGGGAGGGGGGAAACGAGGAGTTGATACCAAGGACTCAAGTAGAAAGAAAATGCTTTGAAAATGAAATAGCTACATGTGTACAAATGTACTTGAGACAATGAATATGTATGGATTGTGATGAGTTCTATAAGCCCCCAATAAAATGACAAGAAGAAGAAGAAGAAGAAGAAGAAGAAGAAGAAGAAGAAGAAGAAGAAGAAGAAGAAGAAGAAGAAGAAGGAGAGTTGAGTTAATCAGACAAATTTTTGGAAAATAAGCAGCGATATGATATTTAAAATACTTTTAAAAATGTTGTAGCACAAAACCTCTTTGTAAACTAGACTTTGTAGTAAGGGTTATTTAAATAAATATTTTAGAAGTGTTGGTCCTTATGAATTAGCTTATTCCTATTCCTAATCTGCCTATCGCTTCTGAAAGATGCAGAGAAGCACTGGAAGCATGTTACTTTAATATATACTTGTTTTTCATTCCTGTTTATACATGGCTTCAAAGAGTATATCAATTTTTGTTCAGAATCACCGTGGTGCTGAGAAAATTTGATAACAAGACCAAGTGTAATTTCAGCTGTCCTACACAGGTGCTCTTTTTGAGTGACCACCAATGAGAAGGAATAAATCCAGTTTAGTTTCTTTCAGGCTCAGGTGAAAGCATTTTGGTAGAGCAGAAAAGCCTTGCTCTGTTCACCTTTCAGAACTTCCTGTTTGTGTAACACTCAAAAGTCATCTTCAGGCAGCATTGATGGTCAATGGTGAAGGTGACCTAGCATCTTCCCTCATCATTTTACTGAAGCTCATCCCACTGAGGACCAGCATTGGCTATGTAGTTAGCAAATCCAGTAGTAAAATTACCTTCCACTTTATGCATCTCTTTCTCCAGAGTTCCTTTAAGGGGTTCTATTTTGTAGTAAGGAACTTGACCTGACTGTGGCACCCATTTAATACCTATTTTGCCTGGTACAGGACATTATTTGCCCATGAGTGATCTTGCAAAGATTGTCCAACTGAAAGCAATATCATTCTTCAATTTCTGGGGGTCCTTCACAGCCATAATTTCATACTACTGATGTACCTCATGTAGGGTAACAGTAAGGTTAGGCTTAGAAACAACCACATCAATTTGGATATGCTCTTCTTGCAGCTCTTGATTTCATCATCATGCAGAATTTTTAAATTTTTTTAGTTTTCTGATCCCCCCACCCCCAAGGCAATCTCATCTGGCATGAATTCCAACTCATACTCAAGGTCAAACGTTCTGAAGGATCGTTGTCAGCATTCTGCTCCAAATTGTCTCTCTGTAGCATCTCTTGCAATTGCTGCCAGGGTCTCATAATGTCCTTGGAAGGTTGTCTGATTCCAGCTTCCCTAGGACGTGGTCCCTGGTGACTTAGTTCACTTCACTGCATAGTTTCTGCAATTCCTGGTTCATTTGCCCTGGCCACGGAGCTGCTGGAGCTCCAGCAGCAGGAGATTCTTTTGTTGCTCCAGGAAACGCCCCTTATAGCTGCTGTTGTCAAAGACACCGTTGAGTTCTTGGAGCTCTATTTCCTCCTTAGTGCAGATGCTTTTCTTTCTTGTTTATACACAAATTCACAAATTAAAGCGCTTACTTCTCTAACAAGTTATATAACCAAACAAGATTAAAATGTGAGAAAGATCACAGTACCTTATAAAGTTTAAGGCATTTGTGCTTTTTCCCTCTGTGTTCACTACCTACTGAAATAAAATTATATTTTGATAATGTGGTCCAAATCTTGAATGTGGTGCACATGACCTCAGCCAGTGAAATGTATCAGAAACAAAGCAGCAGCTGCATGCAGGCAGGCTGGGAAACACTTGCTGAACATGACACGTGAGAGACCAGAGGCTGCAGCTGGTGCTGGGCCCAGTGTGAGGCCTGGGCCAGAGGTGCAGATGGACTTGGACACTGAGATCTGGGCTGGCGCTGGACAAGTTCATCCTACTGGGTCTGATATGATTCTGCAATATGAGGATGAGGACCTGATCCCAACAGACATGAGAGCTGAGGGCAGCAGGGGGCTGAACGGCCATAGAGGTGCAGACTGGCCATAGTCTCTGGAGCCAATGTCAACCACTACAGGTTTTGACTGGGAATTTCTTTGAAGATTCTAGGCTGAATTGGAGAGAAAGTTGGCAACCAGATCATAAGGCACAATTGTGCTAGAAAATAGAAATGCATTCTTTGTATATAACTCACCGATTCCACTATATTATTCTTGTTTTCCTTCCAATACTTATTTTTCTCTGGTCCCCACTGCTGCTGTTTGTGGTGCAAGACCTCCTTGAAAGTTGGAGTTCTGGGATTTTTGCCTGAAGCTTCTTAAGAAACCAACATTTCTTCCCCCTTTGTTTCTCTCTCTACAACTTGTTTATTTATTACTATCCATAACCTTTTGGCTATTGGCTCCAGTGAAAATCATCCATAACACTTCTCAGGCTCCCACATTTCATTACTTTCACTTGAAAGTACAGTTAGCCTACTGCGTCTTGTCTGCCAGACTTCGATGTTTTTTTCGCATGAACTTTTGTAGTCATCGGGGCAATTTTTATTGCTTTTGTGCTACAGTTACCAACGGTACAATTTATATCTAATAGCATTGCTATAATTTTCAGCTACCAGAGAATTATTTCTTTTGTTTGTGTTTTAGATTCAAAGCTATAAAATTCACTTTGGCTACACTAGTGCAATTTAAATGTGTTTAAATGATATATATATATATATATATATATAATATGGCAATGCTTGGAAACTTATAGAGGTTTCAGGAAAAGTAGGCTTTTGGTTTCTTATATGCTGGAATCCAGTTTTTAATTTATTTTTTAAAAATTTGCAATGAGTCTCTAGTGAAATTGCTAATGGCTGAGAGTCACAGCTCTGTCACAGAGATTGACTTCGCTTCTGCCCTTCCTGGAACAGTCTTTACAACAGTGGTATAGCTTTCAAAGAATTTGCTGTAAAAAGTTACTGGTACAATACTTTAGAGGAACAGACAAAAAATAACAAAAATTATGTTAAAAAGCTTGGAAAAACTTGATCAATGTAAAATTTCTAGAATGGAACTACATATTTCTCAGTTCAGTGTTTTATATAGAGTCATCCTGTAAAATTGTTTATCTTAAAAATTATTTATGCCCTTTCCCTATTAATTTAACTTCTAAGGTTCAGAGCAAATAAAGAAAAACAATCAAAACTTTATGCATAAAGGTATGATTCTAAAGCATCGTTATGTTTAGATATTAGCAATATCCTGTGTATCTATAAATAAAGACTGGGTAGGTGAAATAGATTAGTGCACACTTTAAACTTGTATTTATGAAACCTAAAGCATACATATAAATATTTATTACTACATTGTAAAATCAATATAAAAATGCAACAGATAAATTATAATATTAAACATGATTCACTTAAAAAATTTTATAGCAGGGAAATGCTTTTGCTATATGGGGATGTGACAAACACAGTTTTTAAGAAAAATAATACATATAATTACATATTTATATACTTTCGTGACCTTGAGATTTCAGTCAGCTCTGAGCTGTAGCAGACTTTGACCCCTGCATCTGCTAATATCTTTGATTAATATTTCAGGTGGGGCAAGGGAGGACTCAGAAGGGAGCTGAGGGATGGGGGCAGACATACATCTACCAGCTGTCTCTGCTGCGGTTTGAGCAACTGTTTCTTCTCTTGTGTAAGCTCTCATTTTTCACACTGTGTTTTGCCAGTGAATAACACTATAATTCCTTAATTCTTAACAGCACAACAAATACAAGACTTTTTCTGTGACAGATATCTATTCCTGAGGACATGATGAAGCCATAGATTGTTATATATAGAAACACAACAATTATAATCGTGAATATGTTACAGCCTTTAAATTTTTTTTTCTCTATCATTTTGATGTATCGGGTTTGACATGAGTATTTGTTTTGCATTTAAAAAACATAAACCTGAAGACGAACTACTGACAAAATGAGATGACAGCATGCTGATCAATGTGATTCCTGGAGACTGGAGGAGCCAGAAGAGAAGCCACTTGGGCTCGCCCTAATGGAACCAGACTTCTGGGGTCGGAGAAGCCCAGAGAGACTCTATCCAGCGCTGAGATGCTTCTACCACCAATTGATACTGCTTATGGACCCTGAGCCCTGGAAACAAGGAGCCATGAGGAGACCCCTGCTGGTGCCAGGATGCTTCTACTGCCACTGGATACGCAAGACTCTGGACCCACTGGCCTGTGATTGTCCTGGTGTCATTGTATGTGCTTTGAACCCCCGATGTTATTGTCAGAGTCTGGTTCCTCTGACACTGGTGAACAATACTGGAAGTACTATTGACTGCGAGAAGAACAAACAAGTCTTGAAAGAGGTGCAACCAGACTGTCCCTCAGAGACAAGAATGTCTTACATACCTTGGATATGTCAATGTTGAAGCTGGCTTGACATAAAGAACACCACTTTAAAACTGTTTAAAGTTCCTCCTGATCCTACCCCTATGTTCTCAGAATGTACTGAGTGATCAGGATGTCCTTCACAATCTCGCTTGTTCCCTGGCTGTGCCTCACTCAGTGTCTCAAAGTGAGCATTGTTTTGACTTCTGTTACGTGCTGCCACAGCTGTGTAAAGTAACCTAGAGCTACCACTTGGTCATCCAGGCTGTGGAGTTCACCTTTGTAAGGTCACCCCTTGCCACAGGGAGGGGCTACTGGGGTTTGGTCCTCCCCCAGTCACTGGCACTGGATAATCAGCCCTCTAAATTGGAACTTTGGGGGTTACAACAGTCTTCCAACTTGGTAGTTAACAATAGCAAGAGAGACAAGTCCCCGAAGAGGGACACGGTGCTTAGTAAAACAGTGTGGGGCAGCAAACAAGAGAAAGACCTGCAACAAGACGGATGTGCACTGTGTCAGTTCTGAGAGGCTCAAGCATAGGGACGATTATGAGGGCATCACAGGACTGAGCAGTGTTTGCTTTGTTCTACATAAGATTGCAGGGTGGGAACTAACAACAACAGCACGTAGGTTATGCTCCCATTGGATTGCTTCTGATCACCTCATCAGGGCTGCTATTACACAGTACTATTACTCGCAGGTAGAGTGCACCGCACAGAGGATCCCTTTACCTCAGGGACCAGCCCAGGGAGGGGCAATCCTCCTTACGGGCATTGCTGGGTGGGTCCTTGATGTTAACTGCTACATTGGCATCAGTAGTCATGAATCACGCCCTGACTGCCTTGGTCTGGTATTGTCCCAATCAAGATCAATCTTGTACATTCTTCTAATACATTGGTTCTCAATCCTTTAATACAGCTCCTCATGCTGTGGTGACCCACAACCATAAAATATTTTAACTGCTAAAAATATCCCATAAAACAATAATATGTGCTTTGTATTTGACTAAATCTCTCCTCTTTCTTAATTTCCTCTCCCTAGCATGTTCCTCCATACTCATCTTATAATGCAATGTTATTGAACAATCTTTTCCTTTAGGCCATGATCATAGGTTCTAGGACAGAGGGTTTCATAGTCGAAATCACATAGACTCATTTTGTTTCTACACAAAGACAAGTGATTTACCAGAAGCCATTATAATACCAAGCCTAGAGAAAACACCTGCACTGACAAAATAATTAATAACAAATAAAAATGAAGATAATATACTCTTGAGATATATAGGATTATAGTTGAACTTGATTCTTTTCTTTAGACTTATCTCTAATTGCAGAATTTTTCAAAGAAGAGTATATATGGCTTTGATTGACCATGACAATTGGGAGAATAAGCATCTTAGAAAATGAAAGAATGAGTTTGAACTTCATGATGAGCCTCCCATGGTCTCAGTCTGACTGTTTTGTTCTGCACCACAGCCTCTGGTTACTCTGGTCTTGGTCTCAACCAATACTTCAGATAGAGATCCAACAATTGTTGTTCTTCCCATCATCTGGGAATTTCTCTTTCTCGTTCCTGCTGAAATGGCTCGTTCTTGCAGTTAATTGGTGTGTGCAGGTGAACCAAAAACTGACCAATTCCCTTAATGAGTGGTAGACACAATCTATTGGCATAGTCCTACCCAATCATGTGGTGGCAATTGCCATCAAGTCTTTCTGACTGATAGAGACCCTACAGGTAGATCCAAACAAGATGGACTTCTTAAAAAAAGTATCTTTCACCCCTGGAAAGGCTGGCAATTTTGAACTGCTGACCTTTCAATGTTCAGTCTAATGCATGACCATTATGCCACCATGGCTGAGACATGCATAAAAGAGCCCAATGAAGACATTTTATTGCATCACAAAGACTCATTTCAGTATAAAGGCAACATTGAAATATGTGTGCTGTTGAATCAGTGCTTCAAGGATTCGTAACTGCTCGTAGGTATTATTTCAAACAGCTGTTGTTTTTGTTGGATGTCATCAAGGTAGTTCCAACGCATAGTCGCCTGATATCCAGCCAGAGGAAACACTGCCCAGTCCGGCAACATCCTCACAAGTATTCTTATGCTTCAGTCCAATGCTGCAGATCCACTGTCAACCCATCCTGCCCAGCATGAGGTCCTTCTCTAAGGAGTGCTCTTTACAGACAACATGTCTCAATGACGTCTGGTGAAGTCTTCCCAACCTTGACTCGTAGGAGCTCTCTGGCTGCATTTTATCTGAGATAGGTCTGCTTCCCCTTTGACCTTTGTATTATCAATGTTTTTCTTCAAAACTGTAATTCAAATGTATCAATTCTTCAGGCTTCCTTATTTCATTTCCAACTTCCACATGCCTGAGTCAATTGAAAATATGTCTTGTGTCAGGCATACTTTAATCTTCAAAGGAGCCTCCTTGCTTTTCAACACCTTAGAAGGTTGTTGTGCAGTAGATTTACTGGTTGCAATACAATGGCCCAGTTGTGAGGAATTTGGCTATCTTTGCTTTGACTTGTAATCCATATTGATTATAGTATTAGAGCAATTGCACTAAAATGTTATTTGCTGGCAAGTTGGTTCTAAATGAAAGTGATCCCCAGGTGTAAAGAATACAAGGCTATGACTCTTTGGAAGGACATATCAGGTCTGTCTTCCATGTACTTCTGAGTAGGCGGGTTCAAACTATTCAGCTAGCAGATGACAGGTTGATATTTTTGTGCTGCAAAGACGCTGACAATACGATTCAAATATAATTCAAAAAATTTATTTTTTCTTGGTGTAATCTAACTTATAGCAACCATGTAGGGCAGAATTGATCTGCTGTATGGGGTTTCCTAGGCAAGGTGTCCTTTCAGGAAAATAATTATCTCCTCTTTCTCAATAGAATGGCTTGCTGGTGGATAACAACAGATGGCCTTTCAGTTCGCAGTCATATTCTTAACTACCAAGCCCACTAGGGATTCTTCCTGGCAATAGGATGAAGGAACAAGATTAGTAAGGGTTATAACTTAATAGAGACAGCTTAAAATTAAAAAGAAGAATAATGTCACTGAGTTTTCCAGTATGAATGATTGCTATTTCTAAAAAAAATTAATGCAAGAAGATGTAGTTTTAAAAGCAAAAACTGATTTGTAATTGTTGAGTTAATTGTTTTCATTGAACTTTTGGTGTTTGTGCTATACTAGTAAATTCCTGAACAATAGAAAAATGAAATAAAGGATTTCTGCATAATGACAATTTCCAAAGGTGTAGTTAAAAGACTAGTATCATTAAAAGTTTAGTATGTTCTTAGACGCTAAGACATAACCCAATTAATGTATTTTTCTATCTATAATTTGCTTATAGTTCAACCAATACTAATAATATTTGGTAGAGTTAAGATTTTTCTCTCAATTTTCTCATTTAAACATATGAGAAAACATTTCTTTGAGGGATATAATTGCTATAAAGAAATCATAATTTGAAATTAGATAGTTATATTTTTTCTAATTCCAGTTTGATAATATAAGCTATACAATAAAGGTTCTGTCATATACACATTAAAAATACAGGCAGAATTTTTTTGCTTACTAATTCTTTTAATTAATGATATAAAACAATATCCTATGTATTTATCCATATTTATATACATTATCATTTTGTTCACTAATTTAATTAATTAATTAAATGAGGTGTGACTATTTTATCAAATAATGTATATATAATAAAATAATATTTTCCAGCTGAGCTATTTTGCACAAGTAATAGCTGCATTAGATATATACAAAATTGACAGAGCTTAGCTGTGGTCTTCAAAACTTTTTATATCTTAATCTGATGAGCCATGATGCATCCACTATACTATTCGTTGTAACTGACAGTAATATTTGTCTAACTTTTTCAGCTCTCTCTGGTGTACCACAAAATATTGGGCCCTACTGGAGCTATCAAAAACCTACTCCAATTAATAAAGGAATATCATAAAAGATATCAGAGATAAGCGGTATGGTCTAACAGGAGTCTTATTGATTTTATTCTTCTATGGAACATAATTTGGAAATTATAGTTTTAATATAGTAGATGTTGGGAAATATTTACCCTTTAATTCATGATTAATTAAGAAACCAGAAATAATGTTGTCCTTTTAAAGTTCTGGTTTAAATTGACCCTATCATCTCACCCAACTCACCACCATCAAACGCAAGGCAAACTTACAGAACAAAGAAGAGCTGCACCCGCAGGTTTCTGAGATAGTGACGCATCCTCTTCCCATGCACAACAAAGGGCCATGTGTTCCCCCTGATGAGCTGGTACATTTTCACAATCAACCTTGTCATTAGTAGTCCAAGGCATAACCCACTACACTGCCGTTTCCCTGCCATAGACATTAGCATACACATGTGGAATTTATTCTACTTATTTATTTATAAATAATATTTTTATTAATTATATTTTGGGTTTTCTAGAGAAGCAATACTAGTGAAGTATATATATATATATATATATATATATATATATATATCTTAGAGAGAGAATCATCAAAGAAATGGCTCACACAATAATAGAGGTGGGAAAGTTTCAAGTACATGAGTCAGTTTACTTCAATAGCTGAAATGGTTGATGATTCCAAGATTAGCTAGTCTAATAACGGATTTTTGGCTGCAGAAGTAAATAAATCTAAGGTTGGCAGCCTGCTGATGACTCCACGCTTTGGCATGTTTCTGACTGAAGAGACTAATTAATGCAAGGTCAGAAAGTAAGATGGTTGGCTGGTGATGAATTCCAGGATCAGGAAGCTATGTGGCAGGTCACTGGCTGAAGTTCAAAGACCTGGAGGTTGACAAGCTAGATGCAGCATGCATACACAGAAAACAGCAAACAAGGTTTTCCAAGGCATCCACTACATTGGAAGCAGTTCATGCTCTCAAGGAGATCTCATGATAGGGTATTAGTAAATCAAAATGCCAAACCACTTAGAATCCCTACCTAGCCAACATGACACAAAACTTTTAAGTATTACTGTGATTGGCACATTTATTATGCCAACCTGACCAAAAAGCACATGTGGGACTAATAAAGTCTCAGTTTAATTAAAGGACAAAGTGATAAATAGTTCGGTGAGCCCCACCTTTCTTGTCTCTTGCTCTTTGATGACCAGACCAGTGTGCAGCTGCCTTAGCTAGTTCTTTGCCTCAACATGTGAGGTACATTACTGATGTGACACCCATCCCATGAACTATCACCATATATTAATTGAATTAAGCATATTTGTGTATATGTTGTGATCATCAGTTTCTAAACATTTACTTTCTATTGGAGTCCTTGGTATCAACTCTTCATCCTTCCCCAATTATTCTAATTCTTAACAAAGGCACATAGTGTATTCTACTGAGATATAATAGTGTTTTCAAAATATGATGCTGGTATAATGAGATACACATACATAAATATAGAAATAATTATAAATATTTTACCATATACGAACATCATTATATAATGGTTCAGATTTAAATGTGAAAATTAGAACTATAAAACTTGTATAAGAAAATATGTGATCATGACTTCCTTAAGTATGTGATACACAAAGGAAAAAATAACAAATTAAACTCCCACAAAAGTCAGAATAAATTTTTCCTAAGAAGAAATTGTTCCAAAGGTAAAAACATAGCCATGAAACTTAGGAAATTACTTGCAAAGTGTATGAGGGGTACTCACCCAATAAAAAGACACAAGGTCCCCTGAGTGGAACTCTCACAGTAACATTTTTTCCCACTCTGTGAGCATCAAACAACTTGCTCTGGGTCCGTGTAACCTCATTGTTTGTGATGACCAAATTAAGGGAGCAGCATGTGGCTGTGAAAATTTGCTTTTGCACAGAAAAAATGCTGCAGAAACTGTTGTGATGTTGAACACTGCTCACAAGTGGTATGGGAAAACCCCAAATATATGCGGCTTTCTTATTTCAAAAAAGGAGAACGGTTGATTGAAGACCAACCTCATTCTGGACATTCTGTACAGATGAAAATGTGACGAGTACTGAATTTAGAGTTCCTCCCACCAGATCAGATTATTAATCAAGCTTTCTATTCAGATGTTCTGAAAAAGATTGCCTAACAGCATGCAACAAAAAGGCCCTGGTTTGTGGCAGAGAGAGGATTGGTTTTGGCCCCGTGACAATACACCTGCTCCTGCAGTCATCCCAAGTGCACAAGTTTGGGGAAAAGACAGCATGACTTTCTTGTATCACTCATCTGGCTTATCTGACCTTGCACCAAGTGACTTCTGTTTGCTTTCAGGAGTGAAGAAGGACATAAAAGAACAGTGATTTGACCGCATAACAGAGGTGAACAAACAAACAAAAAATGATGGAAGTGCTGTCAGCCATCCACAAGGATGAGTTTGAAAATTATTTCTAAGAATGAAATAGCAGATTTGACATGTATTAAATGTAATGAAGAGTGCATTGAAAGTGATGAGGCTTTTTAAAAAAAATCTAAATGCATAGTTTTCAAATTTTTTCTGATACTTTGAGGTATCCCCTCATTTTTCTGATATACATATGTCAGAATCAACTTGAAAGGAACTAACAATAATTATATCTGATAAAAACTACAATTAAATATATGTGACAATGAGGTAGCCAAGGGAGCAAGTATCAGGCATCAAAGAACAAAAATTCACATAATGCTGTGCTCACCCTCCTGATACAATCACTGAAGACAAAGTGGTTGCATAAGCAAATGTGGCAAAGAAAGTTGATGGTACTCGGCTATCAAAAGATATAGTATCAGGGATCTTAAAGGCTTGAAGGTACACAAGTGATCATCCAGCTCAAAGCCCATGTGCAAGAAGCACACGAGCCTGTGTGACCATGGTGTGGCGAAGGGGTCAGGTATCAGTCATCAGAAAACAAAAAAACATGTCAGTGAGAATGAGGGGGAGTTTGGAGTGAGGACCTAAAACCAATCTGTAGGCAGCTGGACATCCCCTTACAGAAGGGGGTTGGGGAGGAAATGAGCCAGTCAGGGTGCAGTGTAGCAATGATGAAACATACAACTTTACTCTAGTTACTTTAATGCTTCTACCACCACACCTCCACACCTCCCCCACTGGTACAGATAAGAACCAGAAACATGGGGAATACAGGACAGATGATCCCTTCAGGACCAGTGGTGAAAATGGTGATACCAGGAAGGTGGAAGAAAGGTGGGGTAGAAAGGGGGAACTGATTATAAGGATCTACATATAACCTTCTCCCTAGGAGACAGACAATGGAATAGTGGGTGAAGGGAAACACCAACCAGTGTAAGATATGGCAAAATAATAAAAAGTTATAGATTATCAAGGGTACATGAGAGAGAAGAAAGCTGGGAGGGGGAAAAATAAGGAGCTGATACTAAGGGCTCAAGTAGAAAGCAAACGTTTGAGAATGATGAGAGCAACAAATGTACAAATGTTCTCTATATACAATAAATGTATGTATGGATTGTGATTAGAGTTGAACAAGCCACCAATAAAATGATTAAAAATATATTTGATCGCTTTATTTCTTTTCTTATTTTGTATGTGTGAGTTTTTTATGTGTTCTATATACACAAGACCCATCCCTTATCGGTAAATATTTCAGAACATAATCCAATTTTTGTGGATTTTATTTTCATTTTTACTGGTGTCTTTTAAAGAAAAATCCTTTTCATTTTTGAAAAGTTTTGTTGACATGCTTCACATATCACACATTTCAATAGTTCCATGATATTCAAAAGTGTTGTGTCAAGATGACTATCTATTATTAGATAAAAGCAACCCATTAAAAGGCTGAGCAAATCATTTGAATATATCTGTCATCAAAGGAAATTAATATGTGCAAATAAACTTGGAAGAATGCTGAATATCTTTGTTCATAAACGAAAAACAAATAAAACCTTAATCGTTTATTATTACTCATGCAACAGAAACCTGAATTTTAAAAGATTGACTGTACCATATGTTTTTAAGAATGTGCAGAACTAGCCCTGTCTACATGGTGGTAGCAATGAAAATGGTATAAGTGCATTGGAAGATAGTTTGCTACTTTCTTAAATATTCTAATCTAGACTTGAAGTATATGCCAAACATTCTACTTCAAAATCTTCACTTAAAAGAAATGAAAGCATAATATCTCTAAGAGATATATACATGAATATTCAGAGAAGTTTTATTTGGAATTGTCACAAATTAAAAAACATTTCCACTTCCATGAACAGGTAAATGAACTAAAAACGGGGTGTATTCATATAATGGAATATTATTCTGTAGTAAGAGCAATCAACTATTGTTACATATAGCAACAAGGTACATCTCAAATTAGTTACTCTGAGTGAAATATGTAGAGTAAAAAGTATAAACTCTATTGTTCTATTTACATAATATTCTAGAAACTGAATAATGACACAAAGAAGATCCCTGATTGGTCATTTGGCAATTTCAATGGCCATTTTTGTGAGCAATTGAATTCTTACCTGTTGCACCAACAAAACTCCTTGCAATAATAATTCAATATCACATAAATTAAAACAATATGTGAATATATAAGTCACCTTAAAGTATACCTTAAATATAAGTTAAGAAATATAAATATGGTTCCTTAAATATAAAGCCATATAAATTGATAAATTGTCATCATAAAGTTTTTGCAAAGAATACTTAAAAAGAAAAAATTTTAACTTCTATTGTTTGGATAATTAGAAGTCAATTAAGTGACAAAGCCTGTTTGCTTAAAATGAGAATTTTATTTCTCGTTAATTTTATATTTTTGTTTTAAGTTATTTTTTGCTACAGTTAGAGCCTTATAAAATCATTCTTTATTATTGTTAATCTTAATTAAAAACCATTTAGATGACATTTAAAATATGTCTATTCCACTATATCTATGACTTGAAGTCAAATAAATGCACATTTTTGAGGAGGAAATAGGAATCAATAATATTCTATAAGTGCCAGTTTTTCAAAATAGTTCTTGAATCAGTATCAAGTCATCTTTAAGAAACTTATATAGTTTAAGCTGCCCATAAGCACAAATAGAAAGGAAAATGGAAGCTTTGAAATCTGTATTTCTTCCTAGCAAGTCTGCTGAACAGGTTACTATTGATGGTCATACTTGAAGCCTGCTAAAGTCTCACTAAAAATATTATTTGAATCTATTACCTAAAATATGCTTTTTTGGAGGGTGGAGGGAGGCATCACTGCCCTCTGGTGGTCGTGGGAGCTTTCCAGGCTTGCTCCTGGAGAGCTGCCGCTGGATTTGAACTGCCTAGCCCATTGGCCACAGTCCCACACTCAACCACTTTGCCACCAGGGCTCAGCCCCTAAAAAAATACTTTTTCTACCATATAATGACCTCATCATACAATTTAATTGTTCGTTCATATTGTGAAGAGTTATACAGTCATCACCACAATTTTGGAACATTTTCATTTCTGTACCCAGTCATATTAATTCCCAATTCCCTCCCAACTTCCCCTGCCAAAAACCTAGGGAGTCAATGATTCATTTACTATCTTTATAGATTTATCTTTTCTGGGCTTTATAGGCAGGAAAGCATTAAAAACAAACACATAAACTAACACTGGATAAGCATTGGGATTGTTAACTTAAATGTCATTCATCTAAAGCCACCAGGTGCCTATGAAGATCGGAGGGTGGTGAGGACATCTATTCCTGCAAATCCTGAGGGTCTTCTGGGTTGAGATTGCTGGCTGCTCACGCTGAGAGTGACAGCCAGGCCAAGAACCCGGGGAATGCAACCAGAGGGGAGAGTAGGG
>PVJH01023836.1:0-34154 GCA_004026705.1 Nesogale talazaci
GTGTTTTGATTCATTCTTAACTTCTTTCCATTGATGAGCCAGTGTTATCTTGAGGGCTGTTTTCCCTTTGATTGTCCTTGGGTGGAGTTATTCTGAGTGAGGGTAGCCTGTATGTGCTTGGTGAGTGTTGTTCTTCTGCCCATGAAGGGTCAGTGAGGATCGTTTTTTACTGCTGGGTTCCTTTTGGTGCGTTCTTTGAGATTTTTTTCTTGTCCTGGAAGACGCACTTCTCTATGAACTTTCATAGATAATTTGGCTTAATAGAGTATTGCTGGGTTTGAGTTATTTTCCTGTAATTTTGGAAAATGTTGCTTCACTCTCTCCTCTTCTTCATAGTATCCACTGATGGGTCTGAGCATATTCTTATCTGCTTTCCTTCATATGTGATTGCTTTTTTTTCCCTAGCTGCTCTCATATTTTTTTTTCCTTTTTTCATAGTTGGATAGCTTAACAACTATAAGTCTTGTTGACTTTTTCTTAGGATTCAGTCAAACTGATGTTCTTTTGGCCTCCTAGATTGTTTTCTGGTTTTTGTTGATTAAGCTAAGGAAGTTTTCCTCCAAGTATTCCATCTAGATTTTGGATGTTGATTTCCTTGATGTATATTTGTCAGGTATTCCAATAATTCTGATGCTCCTTCTTATAGCATCAGGCATACTTCTGATATTTTCTTCAGCTTCTCTTGTTACACATTTCTTCATATTTATGTGTGTGATTATATGTGTGTGCTGGCGGGGGAGGGCGGTGGCCTTGGGGGGAAGACTTGCAGAGCTGAGCAGAAACCTCCGCCATATGTCCGAATGGCCTGTGTTGCTGGTTGAGACAGAGCAGGTGCCCTGAGCACCACATAAGCTATCATAGCTGCTCTCAAAGAGTGTGGGCAATGGAGTCAAAGTTAACTTCTGGTTCAGATAAGTGCTCTGCGTTGTCTTGGGAATTGACAGACAAATTTAACATCCCTACTCAGACCCCAAACCTCCCACTCACTGATCTCCATGGTACTCTGGTTGTGAGCTATCTATAAGGTCGCCATATTGACCAAACTCCTTTTTTCTTTTTTAAATATATTCTGTAAGTTTTTCCTAATCTGGGAAAAATTCCTTAACTTCCCATTAATTCTGATTGAGAGTTTGGTAGGCCAGAGGATTCTTGGGTTGGTTTTATTTTCTTTCAACTTTTGGACATATGCTATTCCATTCTCTCCTCTTCGTGGCTTCTACTAATATGTCTATGTATAGTCTTTTCTGATTACTCATGTAGGTGACTGAATTTTTCCCTCTACTGGCCCTTAAGACTTTGTCCTTTTCTCCAATGTTGGATAATTTGACTACTATATGCCTTGGTATGTTCTTCTTGGAATTCAGTTTAATTGGTGTCCTCTCTGGTTCCTGGATAATTCTCCTTCATTAATTTGGGGGTGTTTTCTTCCAGAAGTTCTCTTGTGTTTGTTGGGATTGTGAATGTGAGCCTGCAAGCTCTGGGGGTTAGGGATTGAGGACTATGAGCTACAGTGGATGAGTCCCACACGCCAAGAGCTGCAGTGAGCATCTGGGGGCAGAGTTTGTGGGCTGTGGTCCTTGGTAGACAGAGCCCATGAATCACTGGGGGAAGGGCTGGAGAGGGGGTGTGTGAATCTCTCGGGACTGTAAATCAAGGTCATGGGCCCTGGCGGGTGAGTCCTATGGGCAGTGAGTGGGCTCCCAAGGGGAGCAGCTGCTGGTTACTAGTTGCTGCAGGCAGAACACTGGCAGTGAGCCAGATGGTTGGGCAGACTTCCCAGCTGAGAACCCTGGTGGACAGATCACTGGCAGTGAGCCACAGTGGTTGGTACAGGCTGAAGTGGCCCGGGCACCAGGCAACACCAACTGCAGCAGCTCAGCACCACATGCAGATGAGCAGAGGGATCCATGCCAAGGGTAAGTTCAGCCCACACATTGAAACAGAACCCTGGGGTGACTTGCGGCCCAATTGTACTTCCTAGACCTCTCCTTTTTCAGCAGCAGATAGCTTCATCTTTATTCCTTTGGAGTGAATGGTGGGATTGAACCACTGACCTTGAAATTTGCAGCCCTGTGCCTCATCTACCATGCAACCAAAGTTCTAGTTAATTTTATAAGACCATTATATAGACTTATTCTTTTATCCTTATACAAAGTTTTTGAATTTTGTAGATAGCCCAGGAAAACCATGGTCTTAGTGAGGAAAAATGATTTTCTAAGCTTATCACAATCTAACTCCAAAAATCCATGCTAACATTGATGAATGAAGTCATCATAAAAGTGCTTTCAGGAATTTGGAAATTTGACAGACGATCGTCAGATTTGGTTCATGTTTTATTCATGTATGGCTATCTGAAGTAAGAATCCATCTAATAATTTAATTGAAAGGAGTTTGACTCAAAGAGAAGTACACTCTCTTTGTATATCTCTATTTTGTATGTTCAGATATTCTTGAAGTCAGCATTCATTTGCAAAGGTGAAGTTCTCCATTTAACCCAGAGAAGACTTCAGATATCATTATAGAAGTGCTTGTGTTTCCACAGTAGCAATTGCTTTGTTATAAGGTTCATATACAAAGATGACTAAGCCATGTCTTCCTCCCTGAAGAATTCCTTAGTATGGAGGATTTACTAGTATATTTTAATGTCTATTAATGCAAGGTATGCTCTAAGTGGCACTGTGGCAGTGCTGATCATTGAGCAAAATGAAATTATCTCGGGGTTCTAGGCATATAATATGGCTTAAAAGGGATCAAGATAACTCCAAGAGCACATTTTCTATATGTTTTGTGTGCTAAATGATGGAGAGAAAGCATATTGTTAAAGAAAGTGTAGATAGTGTGGGAGAACTGTTAGAAACAATATTGAGTGGGCTATAGAGGTAGTAAGTATAGAATCATCTTCTGCTGCCTTGCCCTCAAAAGATGAAAATAGTGAGCAGGAATCTGAGAAGCTTGAAAATAAGCAATATATAAGGCAAAAATGCTGTGCTGAATACCAAATGCAGAACTGTTTCCCAAGATGCCCAAGGCAATTTCCCAAAATGTTTTTTAATAGCAAGCCCATTTAGAGAAATTTCAATGATATCCTACTTGTTATGAACATTGTTACGAACATTTGGATGCTTATAGATCCCTTTAATTCCAGAAGCATTTATTAAATGCCTAATATATATATATATATATATATATATATATATATATATATATATATATATAAATTTTCCACAACATTTATTCTTATTCCCACTGTGATAAATTCACGGAGTAAATAAACAAAGCATAATTAAAAACCTGAAATGAGCCCCACAGGAAAATCTCCCCTTGGGGCACAAAAGTAAATATACTATTAATGCCTTACTTTTCTTTAGGAATCTTAGAGGATACTTGTTTGGATGATTGAAAAAATAAGGATTTATGTTATTTCAGAATTTTTTTGGCTAAGGAAATAATATTTATTTTTAATCATCTTATTTGGGGCTCATACAACTCCCACTACATTTGTACACTTGTTGCCATCATCATTCTCAAAACTTTTCTTTCCACATAAGCCCCTGGTATCAGCTCTTCATATTTCTTCTCCCTCTCCACTTCCCTACTTCTAAACATCAGAATGCAGACTGTAAGAAGTATGAATCTGTGAAATTTGAAGGGTTTCAAAAATGAAATTGAAAATATTAGATTAATATATTAATCATTAGTATAGTCAAATGGAGTAGTTTGGGTGATTTTGAATCAATCATTAGTTTTAATTTTCCAGACTGACAAGTTCAAGAGGAATGGTGTCAAATCAATCTTCAGAAAAGACACAGGAAGATCGAACTTGAAGTAACAAAACTGTCTCTAACAGGATAATATCTACATACATACAAGGAAACCCAGTTAATACAAGTATTATTCTAATTTATACACTAATAGCAGTGCTGATACTGAAGAAATTTAAGAATTCCATAAAAATCAGTCTGAGATTAATCAAACATGCCATCAAAAGAGATTCATAATTATTGGACTTTGAAATTCAAAAATTGGAAATGCAGAAGAAGGAACACAATTTGGAAATGAGGTCTTGGTGATGGAAATGAAGCTGGAAAACAACTTTCTTCAAGAAGAAAGACCAACAATTTCTTCAAAAATGCATTGTTTTAGCAATAGAAATAATGACCATACATGTGGACTTTGCTAGATGGAAAACAAATGAATTAAATTGACTCCATGTGTAGAAAGAAACTATGGAGAAGCTCAATATCAGCAGCCAAAAATAGGCAAAGACTTAATTGTGGAAATTGTAAATTGCGCATATGAAGTTCAGATTTAAGTTAGTTAGATTTAAGTTAACGTCTATCAAAACCAAATATGACTTTGTGCATAGTCCACCTGAATTTTCAGAACATTTCAAAAATAGATTTCATACACTGAACAAAAGACCCAACAATTGGGGAGATTACATCAAAAAATATCATTGTGTTAAACAGGGTTGTCTAGAGACACAAAAGTCCAGGATACTTATGATTAGATAGATATATAGGTAGGTAGGTAGGTAGGTAGGTAGGTAGGTAGGTAGGTAGGTAGATGATAGATAGAGAGATAGGTAATAGATGTCCAGCACATAGAATAAATAAACAGCTAATTAGTCCACAGAACATTACAGAGGGCTCAGTTCAACTCATTTCTGTGAGACAGTTAATACACTGGAAGTTCTTCAACTCACGAGGACCACTGGGTGCAAGTAAAGGAAGCAGACAGCTGAGTCTTCTGAAGAACAATACAGGCAGCCTGGCCACAGGCAGCAAACAGTAGGGCAGGTCATCAACCGTGAGCCAGATGACGAAATCGGACAGTCCCCAACTCAAGTGAGGTATACACCAGCACACCAGCAGTGTGGCAAATCAAGTCTCAAAGGAACCTCAAACTACAACAACATAGTCCATGGGTTGAGTGTCCCACAGGTAGTATAGTTCACAAGTTGAGGCAGAGAACTAACAAAGGCAGCTGCACACTGGTCCAATAATCAGAGAGCAAGAGACAGAAATTCAAGACACACTCATCCATTTATCTCTTTGTCCTTTAATTAAACTGTGATATTATCTCACATGTGTTTATTGGTCTAGTTGTTGCAATAAACCTACCTATCATAATCAACATGAAGAAAGAAAATCTAAAAAAACTCCCTGCGATTGAGTCAATTCTAATACTGCCCCTAACGGACAGAAAAGAATTGTTCTTGTGGTTTTCCAAAACTGTAAGTTTTTATGAGAGTAGAAAACTTTTATTTGTTTCTTGTGGAGCAACTGTAATTTCAAATTGCTGACCTTGCAAATAGCAGCCCAATGAGAAACCACTATACACACAGGTTCCTCTGAAAGAAGCAAAAGGCCATTGAAAAGACTAAGGAGAGAGAAAGGTCAATTTCAGAAGAAATTCTGAAACTTTCTCTTGAATGTAAAGTAACTAAAGCAAATGGAAGCTATGATGAACAAAAAGAGGTGAGTAAAAAAAAAAATCCAAAGGGCAGTTTTGAAAGAAGGCATGATAATAAAAGGTAGTATTAGAAAGAAAAAGGGAAGAACATGCTAACTATATGTCAAGCTGAAAGAACTGAAGAAAAGGTTCAAGTATTGAGTTGAAGCTTGAAGAATTCTATGGGCAAAATAGTGAGCAATGCAGAAAGCATCAAAAGAAGCAAGAAGGAATGCATAGTTACCGAACTAAAAGGTACAGTACTTTAGTTACTGACTAGTCAACACTTAACCATTTCAAGATGTAGCATATGAGCAAGAATCAATGGTATTAAAGGAAGAAGTCCAACCTGTCATAAAGATGTTAGTGAAAAATAAGAATTCAGGAATTGAAAGGATGCCAACTGAAACATTTCAAAGAGCTGTTGAAGCATAGGAAGCACTCACTTGTCCATGCTTAGAAATAAGAGGGACAGCTACATGACCCAATAACTGAAGATATTCATATCTCTACCCATTTCAATAAAGGAATGACAACAACATATGAAGATTACCAAATAATGCAACTATCAGCACATGTAATAAAATGTTGCCTAAGATCACTAAACAACGGCTATAGCACTTCATCCACAGGAGGCTACCAAAGATTCAAGCTGAATTCAGAAGAGGATGTAAATTATGGTTGACATTTGTTTATGCTAACTAGATCTTGGCTGATAGAGAATACCAGAAAGATGTCTACTTGTGTTTTATTGACTATGAAAAAGCAATCAACTGTGTGGATCATAACAAATACTGTACAGCATTGAAAAGGTGTCTCTATACTTTCCCCATGTTTACTACATCATTATACTGAAAGACTACCAGAGAGGCACATTGTGTTAGTCTGGGTAAACTAGAAAAAAAATCATAAACACTAATATGTGTATAGGAAAAAGATTTATTTACAAGAACAATTAAACATTGAGGAAAAATATCCCAGCCCAATCCAAGGTCATAAGTCTGATATTAGCCCATATGTCTGATACCAATCTATAAGTACTCATCAGACTCATGAAACACATGCTATAATGTCAAATGCTGAATGACCACAAGCCAGTAGGCAGAAACTCTTAGGACCAGTGGCATTGTAAGCATCTCAACACTGGCAGGAGTCTCCACATGACTTCTTTAGGTCCAGGTTTCTAGCTGCATCAAGGGAGGTCCATGTGGCTTCTTCTCAGGGATATCTCACAGGGAGGCAGTCTTGCCAGTTAAGTGTCTCTCAGGAAGTGAACTGAGAGGGATAGTGTCTCCGCCTCCAAGAAAAAAGTACCATATTTCCCAGTAGTCTCAGGAAAAGGTTATGCCCACACAGATTGACAGGCTAGACTCTACTCCATACAGACTTAATCCTCAAATTGACACCAAATTAGATGACTGCCAGACACATGGATGGAGGAAAGTTTATTAGCAACCTGCAATTTGCAGATGACACACCTGGGTTGCTGAAACAAAGAAGAGTTAAAACACTTGCTGATGAATATCCAGGACTTCAATATTCAGTATGATTGTAATTCAATAGAAAAAAATCAAAATTCACCCAATTGGACCAATACCAACATCACTGTAAAAAGAGAAAAGATTGAAGTCATCGCAAATTTGAAGCTTGGACCCACAATTGATGTTCATGGAAGCACCAGTTAAGAGATCAAGTGGCACATTGCATTTGGTAAATCTGCAGCAAAAGACCTTTTTGTAAAATGTGGAAAAGCAAAGGTGTCACCATGAGGACTCAATTGTACCTGCCCCAAGTCTGGTATTTTTAATTGCCCAATACGGAAGCTGGACATTTCAATAAGAAAGACTAAAAAATGATTGATGCATTTGAATTATGGTGTTGGCAAAGTGTACTGAATGTGCATGGACTGCAAAAAGAACAAACAAATCTGATTGGAATAAGTGCAAACAGAACACTCCTTAAAAGTAAAGAAGATGACACAAAGTCTCAAGTACTTTGGAAATGCTGCCAGGAGAAACCAGTTCTTGGGAAAGGACATCATGTTTGATCAAATAGAAGGACAAGAAAAAAGGGGAAGACTCTCCAGGAGATGACTGACACGGTGGCTACAACCATGGGCTCAATTATAATAATCATTGTGAGGATACTGGCAAGGTTTTTTCTGTTGTGCGCAGAGTTGCTGTGAGTCAGAATTGATGTGACAGCACTTAACACCAACAAACCCCACGACAGTCATTTATCCATCGGGTTTTCTCACTGTGGTTGCATGCATGCTACTTGATAGTAGACGCTACACTACCAACAATTCAAGCAGCAGCAAGATCACTCATATTTGGCAGGTCTCTCAGAGTTCATAGAAGGAAAAAACTAGAAAGAAAGACCTTGTAATCTCCTTCCAGGATCTAGACAGTGTACAGCCTAGGAAGCATATCAGAAGATTGGCCCAATATCATGCTGAAAAATGAGACTCACTAAGTTAGAAGCCACTCAAAACACAGGGATTATACAAGTTAATTCATGCATACCAATAATCAAGAAAATTGTGTTGGCCCAGGCAATGCTTTGTTTTGTTGTACATGTGCCATAAGTCAAAACTGATTTGACAACAACCAGCAACTATTGCTGCTTCCATTTGAGGGGCCTCTTAAAAGCTCATGGAAAAATGGAATGAAAAGATTTTAGCACTAATTTGTCAAAAATTCCATTATGTAAATCATTGGAAAATGAAATAGAACTTAGATCCAAGTGTGTTATTTGAATGAACACACACACACACACACACACACACAAAAATCAACCAAAATCCTTTTATGTTTGTAGTACATTCTGTGTGTACAGAACTTAGGTGGGGTACAAAATGGCCACATCCTCATCCTGCTTAGGAGACAGAGCAGAGTTTATCAGGGACTGATACTCAGCTACCAATAGTCCTGGAAAATTACATCTTGATACAGCAGGCTATGATGTAAAATTTAAGCCAATTGAAAAAACAGAGTAAACAGCATAAGCTGAACAAATTCAACAGCATGAAGGAAAGCTTGTTCCAACTAACTCTGAGAAGACTGCAGCAGCTATGAGAACGAGTATCTGTTAATATGAGCTGTGAATGGATAAAGGCAGGTGACACAAGCTGAAGATAATACAAGGACTTAGAAAAGTAATTCTTCAAGGGGAAAAAAGTGATTCCATATACTCTCAGAATAAGACTTGTCACAAATTCTGTGACAAATGCTACTTGCCATGTGTACTTCATGTGTAATCGGAAAGATAATCCTCACTCTCTTTATCTGTCAGGGCTATTACAAGTTTGATCTGGCACAGTGATGCTAATGTACCTTAAAAATGTTAAACACCAGAAAAACGGAAGGTTTATTACTTGAAAAATAAACTTAACTGCATGAGAACGCGGGAAAGATGGTTTGAATTCTGAACTGTCCCACTAAAAGCGGGACATCTAGTCACTTTACCTTAAAACCAACAGGGATCAAACACTCCTACCAATATCTTAATTTATATTTAAAGACCCTAGAAGTGTGAGAAAAATGTTCTATTATTTAGAGCCTTCCATTTTGTAAGCTTAGGAAATCAAAGCACCCCTTAAAATTTTGGTAAATTAATATAAATTTTAAGACATTTAGTGTGCTAAGAATTCTCCAACAAAGCGTTCTCCCAATTCCTCTCAACGTTTGGTGGGGCTATTAAATTTTCAGGAGTCCCTTGGTTGTGACAGTGGTTAAGTGCTCATCTCTCAGAGACAATGTTGGAATCCATTCAGACATTTCTGAAGATAACTGTGGTGAATTGCTTCCAAAAGTACAAATTTCCTATGGTGTAATTCTCCTCTGCACATGTGAAGTGGCCAAGAGCTGGAATCAGTCCAGACAGGACCAGGAATATACCTTTCTACCCATCCCACCCCCACTCCCACCCCCACCCCGTGTCAATGGTGTCATGCTTTACCAAAGTTAAAATTTATTCACTTTATTTTAAGGGAAAGTCCTTCCTTGTCTCTCTGCTTTGGGCAGTCCTGGGTGTCCTTCCATAGGTTACAGAGGGAACCTCACAAGCTGTCTTCTCAGGATGTGTGACCTTCGTCCTGTGTGTTTCCCCTTTCATAAAATATTTCAGCCTAGAGATTAGAAGTAGAAACTACACTACGCATCTATGATTTACTAATAATATTGTTTTTAAAAAATCTATTTTTATCAAACAAGGTCAAATTGACAGGTATGAAAGTGAGATAGTGTGGTTCCATGTCAATTTAACTGGAGGAGGCTTTTCCCATGATATGATTTACAAAAAGTAGCCCTTCTATTATAGGATCTTCCATGAGCAGCCAGCCAGTTGTGAGAAGGTGTAGGTGAAGTGGAAGCCCCCTCATCAGATGGCTGCTGTAATCCCATGTAATGAAATCTCCTCCATCTGTGGCCTGTTCTTACTTAGCTGACTCAAGGGTGTGCTCCTGCTCCTTGTGGTTGGTCTGGATCTCAAATCAGCCTCATTATCTTTCTATATTGTCCACCAATACTGGGAGCTATCAGCAAGCTGTCATGTGTGAACCTCCAATTCCTATGACTCTGCACTCCTACATCCAACCTTATTTTATCACATAAAATGTCACATCTTGGCAGCATATCTAAGACCTTAGACTGTCTTAAATATATATTTGGTTTTGGAGAATATAATTCAATCCTTAACAGAATTGCTAAGTGCCATGAACTACAGAAGAGTAAATCTCAAAGGGTTTATCACTTGGAAGGGAAATAATTTGTGCATCAAGTGTAAGTGCAGCAATATTTATATTAACCATCTCTTTAGTCAGTATGCCCCATCTTCCTTTTATGTTAACAATAGGGTCTCTTCTGAGACCTCATATAAAATTACACTGAATATGAGAACCTTGAGAAAAGGTCTCAAGTAGTAACCAAGGAACAACAAAATTAAACTTTTTAATTGTGAAACTCAATTGTTGTGATCTATTGAATATTAGACCAGAAAAGAAATCAAGAAAACCAGTGGCCCAAGTTTATTCCCCAACCTACAATGCTCAGACTGTTTGAAAAACTCAAAGGGGAAAAAATCAGCAATTAGAATGGAGTTGTTCAGGTCTCCCTGCTTACTCTATCCACCTCCCATTTGCCAACTATTATATAGGTTTACTAATGTCTTAAACAAGAAAGCTGCCAAGATATGATATTTTATATGATAAAATGATACTCATGTGTTAATTTCATCACTGTGTGCACACATGTGTGTGTGTTTATTTTATCCTTGCAAAAATTCTGAAAATTACACATTAATATTTTCATTGTGCAATTGAGCTAAGAATGGGATCAAGGTAGTTTGCACAATATTAGCAAGGGATTCTTGCCTCCTCAATTACAGACATGGTTACAATTTCACTAGATTGTTCTTAAAGTAGACAAAAGAGATCAAAAAGGTCTTGCACAGAATAAATAGTACTGGGATGAGTAGAATACCTTGCATCATTCTTAGCATAGGTTTCCCTATGATGCTCCCATTTTAGGATAATGTTAGATAACATCTAAGCATGCCCTAGTTTACATCTTGGGAGAAAAGGATTAAATTAATTAAAGACTAACCAGCTGCCATACCCTCCTGCCAAATAGAATGTACAGATAATCATAACGAAAAGGTTATAAAAGTGAGCAATAAAAGTGAAGGATGATAATAAAAGTGGAAAGCCCCCTGAAGACAATGGGGATCATTTACTACCCTTGTTGAGTGTACGCTAGATTTACTTGTGCCATAGAACAACCCTTCCTCTCTTATCCCACTAAGACTGCACAATTCAGCTCTGGGTTTCCTCGGAGGACAATAATCATTTTCTAAGGCAGTGGGTTCAGTTTGGGCTTGAGGCACACCTTTTATATCCATTAAATGTGACCCTTTAGTAATTATTAGATAAGTTGCCAGCTAAGGAGATGATGAGAAACACACATGTACACTCAGCAACTGTGCATACTATTAATTCTGGGTACCTGAAAATAATGTTAAGGAACTCTGGTGGTATAAATGGCTTAGAATTCAGCTGCCAACTAAAAGGTTGATAGTTCTAACCCAACCAGCAGCTCTGCAAGACAAAGATCACGTCATTTCTTTCCAAATGATTCCATCCATGAAAACATTAAAGGGCAGTTTCTGCTTTGTCTTATGGGGTCATGATGAATCAAAGGTTATTCAAAAGCACCTTACAACAAAGGGACATGTTAGCCCAGCTGAGTGGCACAAAGTCTTTGTGCTTAAGTAAGTGAAAAGTTGATGGTTCAAATCAACCAGGTATACCTATAGAAAAAAAAGTCTAGTGATCTCATTTGACAAGATTTAAGGCATAGAAAAAACTTACCAAGCACAACTCAACACTAAATGATATGAGGTCACCACGAGTCAAAATCAACTTGATGGTAACAAAGACACAATGCTGCTTAACCTTAAATAATTCTAATTTAAAATCAACAATAACCATCAAATTCAAAGAAGGTGGAGCTAGTATACTTAGCCCTAGGAAAATTTGGCCATGTGAAATAATACACTGATTAATAAATTTGAAATTAACTAAATTTTCTGTGTTGATCAAAATGTTTGGAAAAAATCCTAACCACCCACCTGCCCCTGTTTCCCTCAAGGATATCCATGAAGTACAATGCAACAAAGCAACAGAGTAATAATTACACTCAAGAAACCAAACCAAACTCACAGTCATGGAGTCAGTTCTGACTCACAGTGACCACTGTGGATGTCTGAGATTTTTAGCTGTTTGCAGGAAGAGGAAACCCTCTGTTTCTCCCACAGAGCTGCTGGTGATGTCAAACTGCCAACCTTGAGGATTGAAGCCCAATGCATAATCTTTGAACTAACACGACAGTACTTTTCAGTAATTAAGTGTATCACTTAACACAATTATTTTCATTAACAAATGTTTGCCAGGTGTTTTAAAGCCCGAGTTTACTGGTAGCTTAGTTACCTAGTGCTATTGTAACAAAGTCTCCCACTAATGGGAAGCTTTAAGAAACCAGAATTTATTGTTCCTAGTTTTGAGGGTAGAAAGTTCAAGTTAAGGCATCAGCTCTAACCTAGGGGCGAGGATGGGGTGGGTGGGTGCATCTTCCTTGTCTGTAGTCCTCAATGTTTTTTTAAACTTAACCTTTGTTCCTCAGAGTCTCGTTCTTTGTGTATATATTTTTTGTGTCTATTCTGACTTTTTATAGGGTACCACTCAGAAGGGAACAGGTTTAAAACTCACCCTAGTCAGGCACAACCTCATTAAGATAGCATTTTGTTTGTTTGTTTGTTTGATGAGCTTCACTGCCCCCTGGTGGGAGTAGGAGGCCCAGCCTTGCTCTGGAGAGCTGCTGATGGATTTGAACCGCCAACCCTGTGGGCCGCAGTCCCACACACAACAACTACACCACCGGGGCTCAGCCCAAAATAGCGTTTTTAAAAAAATATTATTTTCCAAGCGGTTTACTTTCAAGTACAGTGACTAGAGTTTTAATGTTTGTTTTGAAGGGAAAAAATGTAATCCATAACAGTGAGTTGGGGGGGGAGGGGGTAAATCCTTAATAAACTCAACTCCTGATGATAATTAAAAATCCTAAGACCTTCCCCCATTATAGTAACATAAATTTAAGATTAAATCAACTGATGCTTTGGAGGTTGGGATTATATCTTCATAAAAGATGTATAACCACAAAATAAATGATTATCCAATAACATGTAAAGGAAGAGGGAAGAGTTTTTGATTATGGAATCTTATCAAACTTGTTTCCTTCCTCTGGCTATACAGTGGGATTTTGTTTCTCAGATTTATTGCAGTTAAATTAAGATCCTGAGACTGAGTGCTGTCCTAAGGAATAGAAACAAAGAACATTCAGGCTATTTTAAATATAAAACCTAAAACTATTGCAACATGAACTCACGCCTATCTGATATAAATTCTAAATCAATGATTCGCAACAGTCCTAATGCTGTGGCCTTTGACTACAGTTCCTCACATTGTAGTAACCCCCAAACATAAAGTTATTTTTGTTGCTATATCATAACTGTAATCCTGCTACTGTTATGAATTGGGTAACCCAGAAGAAAGGACCATCCAACCCCCAAAGGGTCACAATCCACAGCTTGAGAACCACTGTGCAAAAGCATCTAGGGGAAAGTCACTGATATTGCGAGAGGTATGAAGTAGAGGAAGCCTGGGTCCTGGGTGGCCATGGGCACATAGCCACACTTCTCATTCAGGCATCTAGAAGAAACCACTGTGTGATGACACATGAAGCGGTGCTGAGAAAAGTCACTTTGATTTGAGGCTTTAAGGAGTTGGCCTGCTCTGACTGGTACAGTAATGGAAAATTATTCCAACAGGTGTGAGGATGCTTATGTCCAAATCCCACTTCTGACATTTATTGGCTATGTAACCTCAGGAAATTTATTTAATATCTTTGAATTTTGGTTGCATTCCTGTTAAAGTCCTCTCACAAATGTTGTAAGAACTACACAGTATAGTTATGGTACTTGGAAGAGTAGTATCCTTGTCAATGATAGCAAAATAAATCTAACCGGAATATACTCAAGACATACACTTCTCTGAGAAATCTGTGTCCTAGAGAACAATCAGCTCAATCATGTCTTTGGCAACAGTGCAGGGTTGTATTAAGCGGAATTGTTCATTATTTAATAGTACAAGTTTACTTCATATAGATGCAGCTCTTTTTAACTCTGTTCTCCAAGTATGTGGTATCCACATGCTGCAGAAGAGAGAAAGGTTTTAGTTTCTCCCTCAGGTCTATACATCAGCTTGCTTGCTCAGTTCTTCTCCAAGAGAGTGGCCTGTATTTATTATGCACAACAATGGCAGATCATTAATTCTTTACGTCTCTCCTAAATCAATCCTCGGGTGTAGACTAGAATCTTAATGTAATTTTGGTAGTTAGGAGCCTTGTCTAATTTATTACATGGAGAGCAGTATGGCATTGAGAAACAGTGCATATTAACTATTGAAATGAGTATCTTTTTCTTTTCAGGAATTTTTAGTGATAAAAAATAGTTATGAAATGTAGATGAGAAAGTATGTGCATAGTAGATTAATAAATGTAGAAATTCATCAAGTGCATATACATGGATATATTTCACAATTAATTGTTTTCTATTTTGAGAGTTAGCTTGACTGTAGTTAAGAACACATTAAAAGGAAACAAACAGCATTTTATTCTAAAATAAAATATAGAACCAGAAAAGATGTGCATGGAAAATTGATGTACAGCCTAAATGTTCGCTATTAAATAAGCAGTCTACAACTACCACAGAGCAACAATAGCATAAAGAAAACATCATTTCCAGCTCCCAGGAATCCTCCTGGAAGCTCTACCCAATGAAAAGTCCTGCCTCTCCCTGAATTAAAACTACTCTGTTGACTTTCATGATAATAATTTTCTTGCTTTCCTTATACTTTTATTATCTTACCAAACAGCCTTAAGCACTATTTTTAAAAAGGATTTCAGAATGTATATAACCAGCTTGACTAGAGAAACAAATGCAGTGACCCTCATATATATGTAAGAGAGAGCATTATATCAAGAAGTATCATAGTTCTATATTGAGCAAACAACCAGCCCAGTCCAGAACAAGTCCATAAATCCCTCTTCAGATTCATAAAGCCACGTGCTATGGTGCAGACTGCAGGAAGAGCTCAGGCTAGTAAGTGCAGAGCTGAGTGGGTCCAGTGGCGGTGCTCGCATTACAAGGCTCGCATAGGGCTCAGTGTGGCTCTCAACAGGAAGGTGAAGGCAGAGAGAGAGAGACAGAGACATAGAGGGGACAGCCTCCAGAGAGCCTTCCATCTGTGTGACACCTCCATAGGAGGTTATCAAGCTGCAACCTGATTGACAGGCTAAACACGTTAGATTTCTTGAATGCGTTGTACATTGCTCTCAAAAGGGTGCACACTATTTCTAGAAAGTGTGCGAGGCCACGTGGAAGCCACACTGGAGCTCAGTGGACACAGAACAACCATGTGAAAAAGAGCACCCGCTTCTGTGTTGGGGTGGGGAGGAGAGGGTGGTCCTGGGAGGCCAGAAGCATAAAAACCCTAGAAGCTAAGAGAATTGAGGCCCAGATCATGTGGGCCAAGAACCTGTGGACCCTAGTAAGCCCACATGTGTACCTCGCATGGAGAGATCCCCGCACTATTGACCAGAAACAGGGTAAAAGAGAGAAGTTAGTTGGCTTTCCTGCAGCCAGCTTTCAACATCTCAGATTGGAAAAGTTTTGTTAAAGGTATTGATTGACCTGATTGGCTGATTTGGGTCCACCTGTGTGATATACTGAAGGTGGTGGTGGTGGTGGGGGGGGGGGGTGTTGTCATTACTAGCAGTACTTGTGGATCTGGGAGAAAGGCATAGAAAATACAGGATGCTGCTGTGTGTCTCCTAGGGCAGTCTTGAAATCGCTGGGTAGCTGGAACCCCATTTCCAAGTCTCCTGGAATATTCCGTATGCTAGTCAGGCAGAAGCTGCTGGGTATTCCGCATTTCCAGGACTCCTGGAAAGAACTGCTGTCTTGAGTCAATAAGACCCCATCCAGCTCACCTGATATCCTTCCACTTTAAACTCTGAGACACAGCCTATCAGAATGCTTGTAACTTCCCCATAGTAAGAGCAAAGATCCTGTAATAACTGGATGGTTATCCTGTGATGCGATTGGACAAAATCATTTGTAAGAAAATTGGACGGTTGGCTCAGCCAGTCACCTCATTTACATAGCATGCAGTGTGGGCCAATTGTTTTTCATGCAGCAAACCCATGACCACATAAGGATATGCTTAGAAACCAGGTAATATGATCTAATTGGTCAATAAAACCCATATAAGCCTTGCAAGAGCTGCAATAAACTTAGATCTGTGTTATCGAGCCGGGTCTCTGGAATCTGCCTAACCCTCACTTACCAGCTTGCCAGACCTGTTCCCACAGAGGAGGATAAGTCTTAGGTTTCACCTATGCTAAGGAGTCCTAGTCTGTGTGTGCATACTTTGAGATCTTCACGTAAGTGTCCAAAGGCTGTCGGATTTCTTTCCAACTTTAGCTATGGGGACCTTAGCAGGCATGGGAAGGACAATTCCCCTGTCCCTATGTTAACTACCTAACATATCCATATCTTACAGGTCATGTTGGCACAAAAAAACTATCACAAATGGAAAAATCAATGATCATTTTTTTCTTGTAGTCTTATTTGTGAGATGCATGCATACTACTGCATATACCTGTAGTACATAAATTCACATTGCTAAAAGACAACTATGTGAAGATGTTAAAATTTTATCCCCCTTTTACCTTTGTTGGACTTGTGGGTTGTTTCTGGTTTCCATCTATTACAATTATGCTGTTCTGAACATTTTTGTTTGTTTGTTTGTTTGTTTTGTTTTGTTTTGTTTGGGGGCATCACTGCCCTCTGGTGGTGGGAGTAGGAGGCCCAGCGTTTGCTCCTGCGGAGCCACTGCTGAAATTGAACCTCCAACCCAGTGGACTGCAGTCCCCGCGCACAACCACTACGCCACCGGGGCTCAACCCCTGTTATGCACATTTTTATGCACATTCTTTCAGCCACATGCACATCTAGAATCAGAATTGTTGGCTCAAGTCTTTTGTTTATTTGCTTCTTGTTTACCTTTCTAATACAGATTTATAGGAATAATATGTATACTCAGCCATTTGATGACTGTTGCAAATATCCTCTCTCACTTTGTTGCTGGACTTTTCTTTCTCCTTTTGTGTAATTTGGGTAACTGGGTTGCTATTTTAAATACTAGACATTTTGTCCACCTTCTATTTATAGAAAATGCTTTTTAATCATGTTTAAGACCAATTTTTCATATGTAAAGCATAAAGATACTCTCCAATGCAATACTCTGAAGTGTTTTAGTAAATGCATTTAAAAGTTAAGTCTAAATCCACTTAAAATTGATTTACTTATGATATAGCATAGATGTAAGGTTTCATATTTTCCACTGGATATATAATTGTTTTGACATCATTTTTTTGTTTGTTTGTTTGTTTTTTTCTTTTTGGCGGGGGGGCATCACTGCTCTCGGTGGTGGGAGTAGGAGGTCCAGTCCCACTGCTGGAATTGAACCTCCGTCCCAGTGGGCCGCAGTCCCGCGCACAACCACTACGCCACCGGGGCTCAGCCTCAGTTTCGACATCATTTATTGAAAAAACTTTCCCGCTGTTATGCAAGGTCAGGGTTTGTCAAATATTATGAGTCAATAAAGGTCATGCCATATTTTTGAAATATGTGTCTATTACCTATTTGTGAATATTTTCCCTCCAAAGTTGTTTACAGTGTCTTTATTGCTTTTGATTTAAAATAAATATTGTATAAAGTAGAAAACTACTGTTCTGTACTTCTTATACACTTGTCTTCCTTATTGGCTTTTTGTTTACAGGTGAATTTTAGAATCAGCTTGTCTAATTTCACTTCACTCTAAACATAAACCTACTGATATTATGATTTAGATTCCACTTACTCTATATTTGAATTTTGTAAGAATTTTCATCTTTATGGTATTTAATCTTCCAATGAACAAATATATTGTTTTAGTGGCACTATTTTTCAAGTGCCACTAAAAGAAAAAAATCCACAAATTAAACTTTTGTAAACAACTCTACATATAGTTATGGTCCCTGGACCTATCAGTTAGTTGCTATCTGTTATTACTTTGATGCAAGAATGATATTCTATCTGAGGGTCTTAATTATCTAGTGCTACTCTAACAGCAATATCACAAATGGGTGACTTTATGAGTTTATGCTCTTATAGTTTAGGAGCTTGGAAGTTCAAATTAAGGATGCAGACTTTAGTGGAAGGCTTTCTCTGTTCAGCTCTAGCAGAGGGTCCTTTTGAGCTCTTGCTTCTGGACAGTCTTCATGTGACTCAGCAGCTGTCATTTTCTATCACTGTTTCTACTTATTTAAACACCTATATCTCAAAAGAGTTTGAGTCAAGACAAGCCCTAAACTAAACCTGCCTCATTAACATAACAAAGACCATCTGTTCTCAAATGGAGTTTTAGCCACAATACAGAGATAAGATATGGAGATTAGGATTTACAGCGCATACCTTGGGGGAACAGAATGTCTCTTGAAAGCAAAGGTGTTCATTTTCTTTTCGGGTATTTTGGGCATGTTATTAGAAGGGAACAATATCTGCAGAAGGGCATCTGGCTTGATAAGGTAAGGTAGAAGTTCAATGCAAAGGAACGAGGACTTTCAGGGAGATGGGCTGACAGTGGTTCCAGCATAGCCTTAAGCATAGACAGGATGGAGAGAATGGAGTCCACCCGGCAGTGCTTTGCTCTCTGGTACAAAGGATCACTGAGTCAGAACCAGATCAGTGACACTGTACAACATTTCATTGGCAGTAGAAACCTTTTCATTTATCTTGCTAGTTCTCTTTTCTCAATAATAATGTTGGCTTTGCAGCACAGAGGTCTTTCAAACATTAGATTTATTTCTAAATATTTTACATTTTAATTTTATTGTACATTGTGTGTGTGATAAAATTAATTATTTTGTTTATTGCAAATTTACTTGCATTTATTTTTCAATATGCTTTAAAATATGTATTATTTTTGTAAAATTAAATGAATAATTATTTAAGGATATAAATACACAAGTAATATAAGAGGAACTTAAATTAGCAAATAAATATGGAAGTCTGTGAATTCTCATTAGTTTACCACAAAATGAATAATTAAAAGTGATACTATTTTTGAACAAGTCAAATGAGAAAATTATGAGATATATTCATATAATTAGAAACTGATAAAACTTAGGTTATTGAAATGTTTGGAAAAAATAAGTCATCTCTAAAAAATGAAAAAGAAAATGAAGGCATATTCACTCTAAATTTAGAAGCCCCCAAAACTGGAAGTTTATAGATTTCTAAAGAGTTAAACAAGTGAGAAAATAATTCTTATAGTAAACCAAGACATCATTTTTAAGTAACCACGGTAGTGTAGAAAGGAAAAAGAAAACAAGAAAATATGAAGAGGAGATTAAGAGACATGGAGTAAACAGTGAGAGTGTTTAGAATGCATATAATTAAATTTCCAAAAGGATAAGCTAGAGAGTACATTACAAACTTGCTGGGAATCCTCCAAAATTTATTACTTAAAATAATCCAAACACATCCCCATCCCAAGGATATGATCATAATTCATATTCTAGGATTGAGTCCCTAGGATATGATCATAGTTCTCAATTAAGATAAATATGGTTCTTAAAAAATGCAAAGTACCTTTGTAAATAGTATGAAGTAATTGTAATTGTAATTACAATTGTAAACAAAGCATAATTGTAAAGAAAGCACAAGAAGGCACCTATATTGCCATCTAGATGACAGAATACTAAATACAACTGGATAATCTGCTAGTCAGCTCAATGAATAATCAGTCAGGAATTAAATGAAAAATTATTCCCACCAGAATTCCAGTTTCTTTGTTCATGCCAAACAAAACGCATTTTTGATCAATGGATGATGTGTTGTCTCAATTAATGTTCTCTACTTGATTTACTTGCAATGGCTACATAGAACTAAATAACAAAATTCATGATTAAAGAGTTTGTTAAATAAGTTAACAGGCTGTAATACCAATGAAGAGTGCTCAGGATAAATTTTTGTCAGGACATGTTACAAAGTTCTTCCAGGTCTACAAATAAATGCCAAAAAGCCATATCACTCTGGTATGGCTCAGCTCAATCTCCATGCATCAGCAAATTCAGCTCCCTGAATTAAGTGTCCTGAGGCAACCCCCTCCAGCATGCTGTACTGAGAAGGCATTCAGCTCCACTTTGGGCTGGAGAGTCCACACTCTGCTTCATGTTCTGGCTCTTGTCTTGGTTCTGCTGCTTCTCTGATGTCACAAACTACCTTCTGGATGTAGGGGGTTGGTTCTCTAGGCCAGGATTTTGGGTCCAGGGGGCAAGCTACACTTCTGGCTCTGTATGGCATTGAAATCCCTAATCGTGCATATCAGGCAGCTCACTTTATACACAGTAAAATGACATTCCAGGGAATCCTGTTTAAAATTACTCACAGGTGAATCCTACCAATATCTTCTCCCCCTTTGTAGCATACATGCAGGAGAAGGTGGTATGGTGGGAATTAGAACCTTTGGATGGAAGAGCCACATTAAATAACATACTGCCCCTGCTGATGACAATTCTCTCAGTAATGCACTTGACTTAATCTTGCTAGGATACATCCAAAAAAAAAGGTCCAGTCAACACCATCCAAGTGGATCTCATCCTGGGCTAGCTTAGAGTTCAACTAATAAGGAAAGACAGATTTTTCAGAGATGCCAGAGGGATAATATTATGAGATTTTCCCAAAGGACACAGAACTATCACAGGACTTATTACACAGAAGTTTATTTTATTTTGATTTTAGTTGAGTGTTAAAGAAAAAGCAATTTTCAAGAAAAATGGCAGGGAATTTGGACCTAGGAATTTTTTTCCCCATCACAACAATGTGCCTGCTCATTTTTAGAGGGTGATTAGGACTGTCACTTAAGCTTTTATTCATTTGTTTTGTTTTGTTTTGTTTTTTTTGGCATCACTGCTCTCCGGTGGTGGGAGTAGAAGGCCTAGCCCCACTGCTGGAATTGAACCTCCGTCCCAGTGGGCCGCAGTCCCGCGCACAACCACTACGCCACCGGGACTCAGCCCTCATTTGTTAGTTTTGGAATGAACACCATCTAGCTTACAGCTCTGATCTGGCTCATTCAGACACCTTTTGTTCTCCCAAATTCAAACTAACTCAAAGTCACTGCTATTGAGTGAATTCTGACTCACAGCAAGACCCTACATGACAGAGCAGAAGTGAGACTTTGAATTTTTGAGATTGTAAATCTTTATAGGAGTAGAAACTCTCATCTTTCTTCTTCAGAGGAACTGTTTATTTTAAACTGCTGACTATGGGGTTAGGAACTCAACCTGCAACCACTACACCACCAAGGTGCCTATAAACATGCTTTAAGTCCCTTCAGGATGCCAAAACTGCTACTTTGATATAGCATAAATCTAAGAGGGCAAAATTCTTTGGGGTAAATGTTTGCTAAGAGGAAACACCTCCCTTATTAGTACAAAGACATAAATTGAGGACATATGGAGAAGCAATAGTCAGGGGAGCCAGTCACTAACACATCATCACAGGTCAGTAGGTGCAATTGTACAACGCTAATAAGTAAACATTGCAGTAAAGTCATAGAAATTATTAGAGAGAGAAATAATGGAGTCAGATACATTTCATGGTAACGTATTCACCTCCTCGACGGAAATGATCTGAACAGCCAGGTCCAGGCTTAGCATGAGCAGGAAATGGGGTACTGGAGAGCTAGCCAGAGAAAGCCGGAGAGCTCCAGTTTATTGCTACCCAAGGTTTATACTTCCTTCGTGATTGGGATTACAGGTAACCACAAGTCACAGGAAGGGGCTATACAATAGGCATACACATCACAGGAAGGGTTTGCACAATAGGCATAACCATAACAGGAAAAAGATGAGCTAGGAGTGTATATGTAATAGGAAAAAGAGAGGCTAGGGTCATACATGTGACAAGAAGGGCGGACCCTAGACTCAATATGGCAGCCAACCTTTATCTTCCTTGTGTGGGCTTGACCTCCCTGGGCTCCTACAAGGAAGTAGTCTACTACTATGCTAATCAGAAGAGAGTGGGCCCTACTTATGGGTGGACAGACTATACTGCCTGAAAGGTTTAGACTGCTGATAACCCTTAGGGAGAATAACCCCTGACCTACTTCTGTTGCTCTCCAAGTGTAGAGTCATTTGCCATGTGTAGAAGCCGCTCAGTTGGGCATATAATTGGAGGAGACAACGGGGGAGAAATCTTTCTGTTTTTTACAAATGATAACTTCACATTTTCATATTCTTGTTTAATGAAGGACTATGTGATTTGGGTAGCAATAATCTATTTACCATAATATTAGAAGTAGAACTTACAAGATGGCACAATTCGGTACCTAGTCATGAGCAGAATTTGGACAAAATCTAGAAAAAAATATTTATATATGGCTGCACAACATAGACATATTAATTAAGTATGGCCTTTTTGCAGCAAAATTTAGTTATTAATCCAGTTTTTGTGAACTCTCTCCATGTCCTTTGAAATTTAAAATTTCACTTTGGGTTAGGTCATGCTATATTTCTTGGCAAAAAGCCCTTCCAATTTATTCTCACATGTTGCTTATTTTGGATGTTGAAAGCTATGTTTTGCTTGCAGCATCTCTCAGATTTACCAGGAGTAGGAGAAAACTGTCTACACTTTATTCTGGAATTAATATTTCGCTGTTATTTTTCACAGGGCATCTGCTTTGCACCTCAGGCTTATTTTTCCTTTTGTCAATTACTAAGGCTCCAAAGAGTCACATTTTCTTTCCTTGAAAATTGGTAATTTCTTTAAAAGTCATAGAAGAATATGCTCCTGCCTTTTTGTGGAATTTTAAATCTGAAAGAGATCTTAGGAATAATTTAGGTTGGCCTTCTCATTTTACATCTGATAAATCTGAATGATGGAGCAATTTGTTCAAAGTGACATCGTATTTAAGGGACTGATCCAAACTTAAACCTCATTTTTCACTTCCATCCTAGTAATATTACCATTGCCTTGGGCCTTTTCTTTTTTTTTCAAACTGGACTACATATAGGCATTAATTTCTTATTTTGTGCCTAAGCTGTGCATTGTGGTATAAGGTTATATGGAGGAATAGAAATAGAGATAGATAATAGAAAATAGTCTTTAAATAAATTTCAAAATGGCAAAAAGCTTATGTACTGGAGTGGAGTTTATTAGTTTAGCTCTTCTACTTATATCACTCTCACTCTCACCAAATGGTTGTGTGGAAATAAGCAAAAAGGGCAGACACTAATGGGATTCGCAAGTTTTCATCCCACCCTTGGCTTTAGGATGAGCCAGCTTTGAAGCAAGATCCCAGAAGATCATGCTCCAGATCTTTGTCTGAAGTGGTAGAGGTCTAGACCAGAGGCACCAGACACTGTGGCAAAGAGACTATGGGCCAGAGCAAAAGAAGCAGCAGCAAGCCTACAGAACTATGAGCCACAAACCAAGGGACTATGTGGATGTGAGCCTGAAGACCAGAGAGAGACTTGGTTGCTGGCTGAGGAGATGTGTTGCTGTGGATTAACTGAGGTGTTGCTGTGGATAGTATCCTTGCTATTTACTTAAAATGACTTGGCGTTATCTGTTAAGTTCCCTAGTAAACTCCCTTAAATGTGAGTATTGCCTGTGAATTATCTATGGCCCTATAAGCAATCACCAAATCTAGCACAGATGTAGTATGGTGTGAGAGAAACAGTTGGTAAAAGACGTAAAAGGATGGAGTGTGGAGGCATGTCTGCTCCTGGCCTTATAACAATAGGGAAGCCCAAGAGAGATATGACCATTTCCATGTTGTTTTCTACTGCACTTTGTGCCTAGAAAATCCACAACGATGATTTCTAAAATAGGCTCTCGAAATTCTCTCACCACTCTGATTGCCACTGAGTCCAGGCTTACTCACAGTCACCCCCTGGGGGGTTTCTGAGACTATCACTGAGCAGAGCTACAAGGTATGGAATCACAGCCCAGCTCCTTCCCACTACACCAACAGGGTTTGATCTAACAATGTAGGCTTTAAAATGAAGTATTTCATCCTTTAAAAGTCATATTTTTTTAGAATATGTCTTAAGCTTTAACCAACTTATGGAAGTATGCTTTCATCTCTATTTTGTCATGTTATACATAGTTTCCTTTTTTCTTTTCTATTTCCCATGAAAAGTACTAAGATCGGCTGAGCCCCGGTGGCATAGTGGTTGTGCACAGGACTGTGGCCCACTGGGTTGGAGGTTCAATTCCAGCTCCCAGGAGCAAAGGCTGGACCTCCAACTCCCACCACCAGAGGGCAGTGATGCCTAAAAAAAAAAGTACTAAGATCTTCGAAATATTGCAGGTGGTTTTCTATTCAAATGTGACTATTATTCCCATGATAGAAAAATAGTATGCATTTTCACATGCATGCCTTATATAGAACATAGCAACCTCTTATAAATCAAATAAGACATCTGCATAGTCACACCCAATCATTTGGTGTTAAGGAGTTAGGAGACATGGTTAGAAAAGTCATATTAAGAGACTTTATTCCACCACACAAAGATTTTGTTGTTTTGAAATTTGTCAAAGGGATCTGTCTAATCACCTACCATTAGATGATTAGAAACAACCCTTTCTTATATTAGATAGATAGCTAGATAGAGATAAATAGATATATATTCTTTGCTATAATATAAATACCACAAAGTAGTTTGATTGAAAAAACAAAAGGTATGGTTTCACAGTGCTCAGGGCTAACTTTAAGACACCTTCTAGAGAAGTGGTTCACAACATAAGGCTTGCAAACCCTTCAGTGGTCGAATGACCCTTTCCCAGGGGTTGCTTGATTTATAACAGTAGCAAAGTTGCAGTTATGAAGTAGCAATGAAAATACTTTCATGGTTGGGGGTTCACCTCAGCATGAGGAACTATATTAAAGGGTCGCAGCATAAGAAGCTTAAAACCACTGTGCTAGTGGTAGACTTTCTACCTCTGTCGACTCCTGAGAAAGATTCTTGCCTCTCAGCATCTTTTCCTTGGTGATCTTTAAGTGGCAGGCAATCTATTCTATTCTGTCTTTTCTATTTCATTAAGGTTATCTGCTCATTATGTACTTAAAAGTGATTCCGTTTAAAACACACCCTGAACTGATATGTTCTTATTAACATGACAAAGAAAACCCAATTCCTAATGGGATTACTTGTACTCTCAGTTATGGGAGTTAAGATTTATCATCACAAATCCTTACTCGTAGGAGGGGAATACAGGTGAGTTTTTTTGAGAAACATTACTACTAGGATAGGGGCAGTACAACAAATTGCTCCAGTGTTCCGAAATGAAAGCAGGGTCTTTACACAAGAAAGTTAGCATGGCTGTAGCAACAAAGGACTCTTTCTTTGTATAAGCTGGTGCCTTTTTGAATAAATTCTTCATGAGGGAAAGCATTGTTTCCAGGAACAATCTGCACACAGTTCCTGATAATATGCATAAACAAATCTGTTTGCAAAATACTTGGTCACTCAAAAGAATATTCATAATTTAGAAATAGAAGTTTCAAATAAAATAGAGTCAGATCCAGATCTGTGTTACTGACTTTCATTATGCCACATGAATCAGTTTTAGAAAACCCTTTCATACCTCACCCTTTGATCCTGAAACTCCACAATGATTCTTTGATCACCATTCTTTTTTTTTGGGGGGGGGGAGGGGAGCATCACTGCTCTCTGGTTGTGGGAGTAGGAGGCCCAGCCCCAATGATCACCATTCTTAGAATGTTTTCTTCAACATGAACTCTTTTGTTGGTGTATTTATTGATTTCTTATATTAGACTTTTAATTCACTTCCTCACCATGCCAGTATTTAGATATTCTGCTTCTGTGATCCTTTTGTGGGGCACGTGTGAAATTTGACACTCAGAAAGACTAATTCAATGTGTGAAGTTGATCTAAATGAAAAGACTTAGGTTGGGCTGAGCCCCGGTGCTGTAGTGGTTGTGTGCGGGACTGCGGCCCACTGGGACAGAGGTTCAATTCCAGCAGTGGGGCTGGGCCTCCTACTGCCACCACCAGAGAGCATTGATGCCCCCTCCCCACCAAAAAAGAAAAGACTTAGGTCCTTGAAGATGCATAAGTCTTTACATAGCAAATGTAAATCTTTACATAGCAAGTGGGGGGTCCTAATTTGGATACATGTATTTGACAAACATTTTACATAGAATGTACTTCATCATATGATAATTATTATAATAATCAATATGACGAATCCACAATATACATATATACATATATATACATATATATCTACAATATAGATAGCAACCAAGAACCTATGCCTTGTTCAACCAACCAACAATATCTAAAAAGGGAGAGTCAGGTATAAACACTATGGAATGCAACTGAATAGCTTTCTAGAGAATTTTTCTCATACCTTGATCTACTTTTCCTGTTTTATTTATACAAACACCGCTAGAAGTACCAGCAACACCACAAACTTCTCCTTGTTGTGATAGAAGAAATCAAGAGCTATAATCTTATCTCATACAACCTTCAAATGATGTTCTAAAAATTTCTAGTTGGCTGACATACAATGGGCAATATCATCAGCAAGTTGAGTCATTCTGATATTTAAATTTAAATAGATGTTTCAAGCTGAGAAATGTCCTAGCTGGGTAAAAGTGCTCAGAGGAATATCGATCTTTCTCCAGGTGTAGGATCTCTCTGGTAATAACATAGTATCTGAGAACATCAGAAGCTCTCTTATTGCAATATGGATCTTTGCATCATTTTCTTCTTAAACTACTTTTCCTCACAAATTGTTTTATTTGGACATAATCCAGACATTAACCCATTCAGTAGTTTAGTATCATATCAAGCAATGCTGTCTAATCAATACCACAATGATTTCAAAGCATTTTCTTCCTTCCTCCTTAACATCAGCTCTCCATATCCCCTCCCCTAGGAATCCTTATTCTAGTTATTCTCTCCATATATTCATCCAACCTGGGTTTCAGACACCAAAAATACATAGAAAGATACAAAACAGAGATTCAAAAATGCTTTCAGCAATAACAAAATGTAACATAGATCAGTCCCAATTTGAAAAAACAACAACAATAACAAACCCCCCAAAATATTCATAAGCACATCAAGCTCAAAATGTATCAAAAGGGAGATCAAATTACAAGATTTTACCCACTCTAGTGGTTAAAATTTATTATTTTAAGCTGCTATAATTGTAGATTTTCCAATACCCTTTCTCTGATATCCTGGTTATTTCCATCTCTAACTTATTTTCAGAGAGGAATCAGGAGCCTAATTCAATGTGGAGATCTTATGAATGTATTTTGGGCTTCTACTGTCATCAATAGTCTGCAAACCAGAATTTCACAATTTAAGCTCTGGTAAAATTCCCTCCAGTTTTGGAGAGTATCATTTGCAATTCTTGGAGCACAGATATTGATGTGCGTCTTCCATGTGGGCTTAATTAATATCTCACTTAGATGGCTGCTTACTTGAAAATAAACCTTTAAGATCCCAGACACTATTCTTTCTAATCGTCGGTCACTATCTCATTTTTCCACCATATTTCCCAAGAGCCTTCATATCTTTCACATTTCCTTCATGAGGGCAAATGTCATGCAGAGTCATGTAGTAAGGACTAATTGTTCTTACACTACAACTAGGATTAAGTGCAAGCCCAAAATTCACTCCTAAATCTATGTTTTCTACCTGTTTTACCTAAGAGACATCTTTGTCATAGAATGCCAGAGAATCTTAGAGATCATCTCCCTGGAGCATAAGGTCTTTCTGCTTATAGTGTCATTGATTTAGCCCAAGGTAATATATTTAAAGCACAACCAAAAAAGGGAGGTTAAAAAGCAGCAACAAATCACAATACATGAAGTAGTGACATGTGCAGATTAAATCCTTGTGTGACTGGACACTATTTACACAAACAATGAGAGTTGGTGGTCAACCAAACCTTACAATAATAACCACTGACAATGTCAGACTTAGGTCTGTCAGAATACTGTATATCGTTATAAAGCACAGGGAAATGAAGTAGTAAGTAACTATTAATCCATATGCTATTAGATCAATACTCTTGGTACAGCTGCCTCCTGCTTCTTCACTGGTCATGTGATTTGACCTTCATTCTTGAGTTACAAGTGTATTTGCAGTAGGCCACAGTTCACCTGGAGAGATTTCCACATCACTTCCTTCTGGTATGACCCTGGAATATGTTGTGATCCTTGAAGATCCAGAGTTATATGGCCCAGAGTCTTTGGCCCATGGACTGGTTCCCCAAGGTCTGTACAGGAACTCTACCAATGTGCCCTACTTGGAACAGAGAGTATCAGATGTACTCTGGCCTTGAGGTCCATAAAAATACTGCTATTTTCCTACTCCCACCACCTGAGGTCAGTGATGCCTAAAATAAAAAAAATTAAAAAAAAATACTGCTATTTATTCACTCCCCTACCCCCAGTGAAATTAGTCCTCCCCTTCTTTCTACCAAGAAAATTGTATATATTTTCTCCAAGATGTGCATGTTACATTTTCCCCTCTACTTGATTTTCCAATCAGTATTGCTTATCATATTGGTAGGAATGTTTGCTGATTTGAAGGACCTCAACACATTTTGATATGACAGCCACAAAATGATCATCTTCCTTTCTCTTAAAATTCTGATCACAACTTAAGTGAGGACTCCTCTGTCAAAGGATATAAATGTAGAGAGAGTGATGGATGGTTCAAGGGCATAAGTTTAGCTCTCCACTGCATTGCTTGGCAGTTTTGGTTAGAGGAGTGAATAAACTGAAAACATGAGTTTGCCTTCATCCTATTGTTTATCCTTAACAGCAATAGACCCCTACACTATTTGTCTTTTTGTATTTGACTAACTTCACTCAGCATAATGATTTCTAGAGCTCTCCATGTCATAAAGTGTTCATGGTTTCATCACTGTTTTTTTAAGGATGTGTAGTATTCCATGAGGTGTATATACCAAAGTTGATTAATTCATTTTTCTACTGATGGGAATTTAAGCTGTCCAAGATCTTGCTATTGTGAAGTATACTGTAATGAACATGGGAAAATCAAATATTTTGTCATGATATCTCATTTATTTGGAGACTATCATTGCTGGGTTGTATGGTATTTCTACTTCCAGTTCTTATAGGAATGACCATATCGCTTGCCACTGTGGTTGTATCACTTTTTCTTCACAAGAAAACATCTTGTCAATCTTACAGAAATTCCAAGTGCTTAATAAGAAATAACCACAAAACTTAGTATTGTAGATAAATATGATAAAACAAGTCCTTACTCCAGTGATTGACAGGCATGAGTAGATCTAATTTTATCTCTTGCAAAGTTGAAGTCAGGAATCGTGGTGCATAGTGGTTATGCACTGGGTTCCTAATAGCATAACCAGTTTAGCAGTTCAAAACCACAAGTGCCTTGATGGAAAAAGATAAGGTTTTACACTCCCCTTAAGAGTTTTTGCTTCCATGTTCTGGCCCCAAAGTATATTTTTTGCACTCCCTAAGGACTTCCTTGCTCTGCTCCCCTTGATCTTCTGTTGCATGCCCTCAGTGTTTTGCCTCTATGTGGCAGTTTCAGATTGGGTGCAATTCCTTGACTGGGTCTCCAGTATAGGCCCCTGTGGGGCTATGGGTCAGTAAGGGATATAGTGTTTTCTGGTGGAGCTGGCCATATTATCCTCTCTGTAAATTGGCTGCTCTGAGCAGGGTTATTATCCTCTAGGCTTGGTGAGCCAGAATGTGCTCCACTCTCTCTTCTTCCCCTTCATTTGCCCCTGTGTGCACTGATCAGACATGTCTGCTCCCTGAGTGGTAGTTTCAGTCAGTTCAGTAAATTCTTCTGGGGGAAGAGGGAGCTGTCCACATAGTTGGGATTGGGGCCAGCCCCTCAGACCTCTTTACTGGTTCACAATTTTTCACCCTTTCAAGTCTCTTCCACTTATAAAGAAATGTATCATCTGTGCCGTTCATCTTCTTTAGTGCTGCAGAGGAATAGGGGAATGTGTCTCCACCTCTGTATCATGATTCCTGCCACCCTCACCTCTTTTTCCCCTTTCACCCATTTCCATCTAGCTAAAAGTTCTATTTCTTCTGGTCTCAGGGTTGCAGAAGATGGCTCCACATGGCTCATTAATGAGTCTTTGGATGAATTGTTTCCACGAATCAATATTTTCTTTACTTCTTTGCGCCAGATGAGGAGGGATCAGTAGTTGCACCTAAAATGTCCCCTGGTTCTCTCTTAAAATCCCCAGTAAGATTTTACCAAAGTCAGATGTAGATCATTATCTTTGTGTACTATGTGAGTGTAACCTGAAATGTATGAAATTTTCATTGAATCAGTCAGTTCTGACTCATATTGAATGATCTATATTTGACTTTTGAGGCTCTCAATCATTATGAGAGCAAACAGTCTCATCTTTCTCTCTTGGAGCAACTGGTATATTTGAACCATTGACCAGAAATCCAATGTGTAACCAATAAAACAACCAGGATTGGTATATAATTGTTGTCTGGATTTTATTTTCCCTAGAGACTTTAGCATCTTTTCATGGACTTATTAGCAATTAAAAAGTTAATAAATATCTATTTACATATCTTGATTATTTTTTCACTATCTTTTCTTCCTTCTTTTTTTATTGTTCAGTTGCAGAAGTTTTTCATATACTCTTGATGCATGTCCTTTACCATTTATGTAGGGTTTGTTTGTTTTTTAATTCTAGAGGTTGTATTTTCAATTTTCATTATATCCTTTTGGCTACAAGCCAATTTACTTCATTTTACATGTCTCTTTTCTTTCAGTGTCACTTCTAAGAACAGTTGCATAATGAAAATAGCATCAATTTTCCCCCACAAATAGAAATTTTAAAAGTTCTCCAGAGTCCCTACCCTTCAGATAAATATTGGTCTGTGTGACTAAAACAGATAGAAAAGTAAAACTAAATTAGACCTGGTGACAAACCTGTTCATTTCAAACAAACAAACAAACAAACCTCCAATCATGGAGATGTTCCTCCAATTGTCTTTCCTAAAACCTGCTAGGACTCATCAGAAGCTCCCATTCATCCCCACTTGTCACCTTAAGTCTTACAGATACTTTTCAAAAGGACCCTAATCCAAAACAAAAAATCGGAAAACAATCAAACTAGAAAAGAGAAAAATAGAACACAGAAAATGTGATCCTCTTAGGACACAGTACACAGGAAATAGAAACTAGACTCTCTCAGGGAACAAACTGCCAGCTGTTTGGATCCTCAATTATTGTCTTTGTGGTGAGGTAAAGAATCTGTTCATCAAATGATTAAAATAATTCCAACTTTGGGCTGAGCCCCGGTGGCATAGTGGTTGTGCGCTGGACTGCGGCTCACTGGGACGGAGGTTCAATTCCAGCAGTGGGGATGGGCCTCCTACTCCCACCGCCGGAGAGCAGTGATGCCCCCAAAAATAAAAAAATTAAAAAATTTTAAAATAATTCCAACTTCATAAAGTAGCAACACAACACAAACAAAAACAGAAGGTCAAAAGAAGTGAAATCTGAGAGTATAGAAGACTTGAAATACACAGCTTCTCTTTTGAAAGGCTGCATTTGAACAAACTCTGGTACTGCCTTTTGTGAACGAGACTTTTAATATCAAGGTTATAGAAGGTAGGAGGAAATAAGTTCATTCCTTCCTTCCTAAAAGAAAAAAGTTTCATTTTCAATCAAAGTGTTTTTCAAGATGATATTTTTGCATGTGTTACAACGTAAAGGTCAGCCCTGTTTTCCTCCCAGGAACTGTGTGGGAATTGTTCATCTTGCAGTTCCTGTGCGTCAGCTTTCTCAGGGGCCTAGCTATGGAAAATAGTGCCTGTGGCTAGCAAGGAAGCTTTCCCCCTGTCCAAATATCTGAATACATCTTTCAGAGGTTACTGTAATGTAAGCTCAAAATTACATACAAACCCCATTCTTTCATCTTCCACTTAACACATTATAGCAGTGCACATATATTACAACTGCACCTTTGTCTTTTTTTTTTTTTTTTAAGTTTCTTCTCTTCTATACTTTGCACAGCAGACCTGGGTCTGCAGCCACTGGCACGCATGCTCAGGGTCCGTCCCACTGATTGGTCCTCCAGGAGACTTCCCAGACTACCGAAAGGGCACAAAGTTTGTACATCAAAAAGTAGCATAGTCTAGTAGAGCTCAGAGCCAAGGGGGACAGTCATGCCGGAGGAGAGGAGTCCACTCCAAAAATAAAAATAAAAAACAACCACAGAAAAAATGCCTGGGTTAGACACCAAGACAAAAGTTTCTCTACGTGACTGAGTAGGAGCGCTAGTAGCAGAGTGCTTCTAGGTTGGACTAACTGGGTTGCAGGGCATTAAAGTTCCTAGATTGCCTCACACTGTTTTAGCTAAAGATTGATTTGGTTGAGCTGAGACCAGGTTGACGTGAGAAACTCTACATTTAGTTCTTTGAGCATTAAACAAAAGGAAACAGTGGAATCTGCTATTGTAAAATATTGCAAAATATTGTAAAATAAGCCTAAAGAGTGATATCAGACATATCAGACTTATGGACTTGATCTGGGCTGAGCTGGGATGTTTTCTCAATATACAAGTGCTTTTTGATATAAAACTCTTTCTTCTCCACTTGAATGTCTAGGAATTTGTTTCTTTAGTCAATCTGGACTAACCAGGTAAAAAGCGAAGCCTTTCTCCTGTGAAGCGGTTGGTGTGTTTGAACTGCTGACCTTGTGGTTAAGAGCCCAACTTCAAACTGATCTTTTTTCAATCCAGTGAGAATCAAGCCAGTTATAAACCTCAAACCAGTAGTTCTCAACCTTCCTATTGCTGAGACCATTTAATACAGTTCCTCGTGTTGTGGTGACCTCTCACAACCATGAAATTATTTTCATTGCTACTTTATAAGTATAATTTTGTCACTGTTGTGAATTGGAAAACTCTGTGAAATGGCCATTCAACTCCTACAGGGGTCACAAGCCACAGGTTGAGAATCAGTTCCTTAAATAAACTGTGATGAAAACAGATTTTACAGTTACAATTATCACACTAGGCCATCAGCAGATTTTGCAATAATCATAGCATACAAATCATACTCTAAACAATGTGACAGAAAGACAGGGTCTGCAATGATTGTAGTAAATTATCTATACTTACATTCTCCAGGAGTCATTAGCCCACCATCCCCTGAAGACTTGTGCATCCCTGTTTGTCTAAATTGGGGAATGTTTTCATCCCTAGCCTTACCATGTCACCTTCTACCCTTACACCTCATGGGAGCTGCTTTGAAGCTGGCTACTTATCCTCATTTATTTATTTATTTTCATTTTTCACCAATTGTTTTTTTTATAGTTTTATTGGGGGCTCTTATAGCTACTATAACATTCAGTACATCATTTGTATCAAGCACATTTGCACACATGCTGCCACACACATTTCCAAACATTTTCCACTTGAGCCCTTGGTACAACTCCTCTATAAAAAACAAAACAAAACAAAACAAAAACTCCTCTTTCCTCTCTCCCCACCTTTTTTTAATTTCTTAATGAATCATTTTATTGGGGGCCCATACAACTCCCATCACAATCCATACCAACATCAATTGTATGCAGGCCACATTTACACACCCATTGCCATCATCACTCTCAAAACATTCTCCCTCCCTCCAGGCCCCGAGTATCAGCTCCCTGTATTATGCTTCCTCCCCCCCCCCTTCCCCTTGAACCCTTAGTAATTTACAAATTGTTATTTTTTCATATTGTACACCGTACAATGTGTCCCAACACTCGCTTCCCTGTTGTCCGTGTCCCAGAGAGGAGGCTACGTGTAGATCCCTGAAGTTGGTTCTCCCTTTCTATTCCTCCATCCCTCCACCCTCCTGGTATTACCACCCCTATTACTAGTCTTCATGGATCATCTATCCTAAGTTTTCCATGTTTCCAACTTCACTGTACATCTCCTGGTCTAGCTGGATTTAT